>QUSF01000027.1:3618807-3852538 GCA_003676055.1 Chloebia gouldiae | reverse complement strand
GAAAGAAAGAAGGAAAGGGGAAAGAAGGAGAGGGAATGAAAAGGAAAGTTTAAAAAAAAGGAAAAAAGGAAGGAAAGGAAGAGGGGTGAAATTGGGGTGGGTGAAAGGAGGAAGGAGGAAAACTAAGGGAGAGAAAAGGGGAAAGATGAGGGCAACAGCAGGGGGCAAAAAAAGAGGGTGCCAAAGGGAAAGAAGGAAGAAAAGGGGGGGAAATCCTGGGGTTTTTTTGGACAAAAAGCAGAGGAGCTGCCTTGGCTGGTGCCGGTTGCGACAGGGGCGGCGGGAAGGGGCTGAGCCGTGCTTGCCCAGCCCTGCTCGGCCCCTTCCCGGCACCGCTGGCTGCTGGCACCAGCCCCGCTGGCTGGTTGTGTCCCCGAGCCACAGCTCCTGAAGCAGCTGCTGAGGGCAGGGGGAAAGCAAACATGTTTAATTAATTAATCAATCACCACACTTAATTACGATGCCAACACTGGGGGAGCCGTGCGGCGCTGTTGAATAGGGAGATGTCGCATTTAAAGAAGTTGTAATTTGTGGTTTTTAGGTCTGAGCCCACCGAGTTCCCTGCCTCATAGCCAAGGCCCCCAGCCCATGGAACCCCCCATGGCACCTGCCCTGCCAAGAGCACCTGTGAGCCCTTGTGCAGCCCCGTGTCCCAGAGGGAAACCAGGTGAGTGTGGACCAAAGCTCTGAGAGCTGCCAGCCAGCCATGTCCATGAGGGTTTCTTTGCCCTGTGGAGGAAAGCCATGTCCCGCTGCCCTCAGCGTCCCCAAGGTCTCCAAACACACCTGAAGCTGCCGAGCACTTCGCCAGGCACCCACAAAATTAATTGCAGTTTCTGAGAACAAAAGCCTGCACTGGGGAAGCGTTACATTGGGGTGAGGAAGGGTGTTGGTGTTTCCTCCCTCTGTGCTGGAGAAATCCAAGATTTTGCAAGTTGAATTTCCTCCACCTGCTATTGCTTCATGCCTGAGCAAACAGCCCAGCAGCGGAACAGGGACGTTGGTGCTGGGGATGCCCAGCGGTGCTGGCAGCCCTATATAAGGGACAGAGCTGAGCAACAGCCTGGCAGAGCAGGAGCATCCTCCTAGACAGCCAGGAGATGTTGGCCACCCTCACCCTCTTTCTGGGGCTGCCCCTGGCCCTGGCCACCGAGCCCCAAAGCTGTGCCCCGCTTGTCCCGATCACCTTCGACAACACCACCATCCCTCAGGTAAGCCCTGCCCTCAGCCAAGACAGCTTTCCTCTCCTTTCCTACCAGCACCCCTAGCCCTTATGGATACAGGAGGAGGTCATGGCAGCAGCATTGGCAGCTCAGTGTTTATCTCACTGCCTGCCCATGGTTGTTTTCCTAAAAAAAATCCAGACTGCTGCACAGGGAAGGGGTGAAGCCTTGCAGCTCTGCACCCATAATCTCACAAGCAGGCACTTTTAGGGGATCCTGCTTCCATCTCCTTGCCAGCCAGGCTGGGCAGCACCACCCCAATGCCTCAGCACTCTATTTTAAGTCCTTCAAGTGATGGTGGCACAGGTCACGAGTCTCCATCCGCAAACCCTTCACTGTATAAACAGTATTTATTCCCTCGGGAGCTTTTAATGGGAGGAAAGCAATGACAGCCTGGCCCGGAGCAGGAGAAACACCGTTGCAGAAAGAACTGGCCATCCTGGGAGCTGGAGCACTGCCTTTACAGAAAGGGGACAAAACCCAGAGACGCTCACCCAGCCTGGATCCTGCCCAGGGCATCACCACAGCTGCTCCTGGCTGTGGCACGTCGGACGCAGCGTTTGCCTCCACTCACGGGGTGCCTGTGGGTGAACCTGGCCCAGCTCCTCCAACCTTCCCCACTCTGCTCCCCTCTGCAGATCCTGGGACAGTGGTTCTACATCACCGGTGCCTCCAGGTATCCCCCTCACCTGGAAGAGCTGAGGGCAGTGACATTTGCAGCTTTTTCCTTCTCTCCAGGCAGCCACGAGGACGAGCTCAACTGCACCGAAATCGTAAGAATGTAAGGACAGGGATTCATGCCCTGATCTGGCTCCCCTATCCCCAGGGGTATTTCTACCCTCTGGTGTCACCCTCGGGGCTGAGACACCCCACAGATTTAGGGCTGGAGAGCAGCTATGCCACATTTGTTTAAGCTCTGCAGTCCTGCTCATGTTCCAAATCCCTCAGGTTTGGCTGGGGTAAGCTTGGGGGTATTTGCTCCCTCTGACCTCTCTGCCCCACAGGAATGAGACATGTGTGGTGAGGAACTCCACGATCCAGGTCTTTCAGCAGAACTCCACCATGGCACATGGTAAAGCTCCACTGGGATGGGATGGGGGGACTCAGCCAGCCCTTGAACCCTCCTGCTTCTGCCCCCCAGTATGTGGCACCCTGAGCCTTTTACACCTAAAATCATGTCTGGAGGTGGGGGAAAAACATTTCTTCCACCACACAGCATGTCTGTGGCAGTACTGTGGGACCAGAGTGGTCCCCACTGGGATGAGTCGCAAGGGTGAAAGGTGATGAGCCTCAGCATGGTGTGGATCCTCACCAGTGGGGAAATCTCACTCTCTCCTTACCTTCCAGTTGCTGATAACGGGGTGGTTTCCATGGCCAGACTGATCCAAAGCGACAAAGACCTGCTGATCCTGAACCACATCAACATTGACTCCCCAAGTCTGAGTCTCTCAGGTGAGCAGATGCTTCCCTGGGGGCATTGGACATCTCCAGTCCTCACAAGCAGGGCAAAAAACCCCTTTTCCCCTGATACAGAGAGGGGAAAGATGGGGGCAGGCAGTGACCTCCCCATTGGCACTACAGGGATCACCCAGGAGCAAATCAACTCTAAAACTCCATTTCTTTCCCTCCTTCTTCCATTTCTCTGACAGCACGGACACCCAATGTGAGCAAGGAGCACATGGAGGAGTTCAAAGCCCACCTGCAGTGCCTGGGCTTCACTGAGGAGGAGGTGTTCTACACTTCCACAGAGGTACAAACCCCTCCCCAGGGTGGATGAGCCCCAGGCCAGGCTCTGTTCCCAGGTGGGATGGGGGTCTGGGGGGAATGTAAATTTAGTCCCCCAGCACAGCTTCCCTGCTGTGCATCCCCACTCCCCCTCGAGCCTCCTACCCCAGCCATTCCTGGTGGTTCTGGGGTGAGGGAGCTCCAAGAGCTGATCTCCTCTCTCCCCCAGCATGCCTGTCCCCTGCCCTGGGGTGAAGACAATGCAGATCCTCAGCTGGGGTAACCCCCATGGACCAGGTCAGCTGCTCCATCCTCATCCTCCTCCAGGCTCAGCACAGCCTCAGAACCTTTATCCTATCCATGGTTTGGTTTTTCCTCCTGGATTAAACACCCAGTTCTCAAGTGGGCCCAAAATAAACTCCTACATTTCAACCACTGACTGCTCCATCTTCCTGGGACACCCTCCTGCCTGCCCTGCCCATGGTGCTGCACCTCCAAACCCATCCAGAGATGTGAAACGCTCCAGACAAAACCCAACCAGGGCCAAGTGTGGCAGTGGGCACAGAGGCACATCCCTCATGCCAGCCTCAGGACACTGGGACATGAGCACCCACCCATCAGGGACACACAAACCTGCCAAGCCCCTTGAGTCTCCTCCACCACAACACTCTCAGCACCTGAACATCCCCACCCTCAGTTTTCAAGCCAAACCCCACAAGGCTCCATCTACACCACAGGCTTGGGCAGGGGTCACTGCAGGGTGAGGTGACAAGAGGGGACACTGCACCTTCCCCAGGTCTCTCTGAGGAGGGGAAAGGATGGGGAAAACCATCACCCAGAGCCAGACCAAAGTGTTCAGGGAGGTTCTGCTGCCAGAGAGGAAAAGGCACACACACTGCCAGAGAAACAAGACCTGCCTGGCTGACACACAGGGACAGCAGCAGGACAGGGAGGGTCAGGGAGCTGCACAGGGGATGTGTCCAACAGGACAGGGGTGACCTCTAGGCCCATAAGCACCAATTTGAAGGCCAGTTTTGGCAAGGACTGCAAAAGCACCTTCTCTTCAAAGCCCCCGTGGGCTTTGCCTGAGATTGGGGTGGGGGTTCTGCAGCCAAACCAGCACAGGGAGGGCTGCACATCTCAACAGCAGAGCAAGAAGTGACTACGGCAGCTGCTCACAGGGAGAAAATGGGCAGATTTAGGGCAGGTTGAAGTTTTAAATGCAGCAACCACATCACCCACAGCCCACTCCTACCAGCACCGGCCGCCAGCAGCCACATCCGAGGCCGGGGCGAGTGCCAAGCACGCGGCTCTTCCCTGGGCATCGCCCCCAAAAGGCTCCGGTTGCGACACGGGGCAGATCCGGCAGCCCCGGGCACGTCCCGTCCCCTCCCAGCGGAGCTGCGGGAGCCGGCAGCGCCTGTCTGTCTGTCCGTCTGTCTGTGCAGGACTGTGCTCGGCCAGCCATGGGCTCGGCCAGGCTCGTGGTCATCCTGGGGCTCGCAGCGCTGCTGCCCGCGGATGCTGCGCCCTGCGGAGCGCAGCGCCCCGACGGCTCCACGGCCTCCAAGGTAGGACACGCGGGGCTCGGGCTGCCCCACGCCCGCAGCCAGCGTCGGGGTGCTCTGCTGAGCCCCTCGGGAAAGGACAAAGCCTTGTCCCCACCTTGTCCCCCAGCGCATCTGCCGAGGTGCCGTCAGAGAAACACCTGCAGCAAACGGGAAATGTTTGCTGCCCAAGACACCGGGAATTACCCACTTTTCTCGGGTTCCCTTGAAACCAGGCGGGTGGGATGGGTATTTTCTGCTGTAAATCCCCCGCGACAAAGCCGGGCTGTCCTGACCCTGCCGCACCCTTCCCAACTCCCACACTCAGCTATTATTCCCCCCCCCCAGTTCATTTGCAAATATTTCACCTTGTCGCTGCCAATGCTGAGACAGAGTGAAAATTTCACAGGGTAGAAATCCATTTGGGTTTAGGTGAAATGTGCCGTTTTGAGCTTGCTAGCATAAGTAAAATATGCTGTTTAGTCTGGTAACTTTGCAACACTAATAAAACTGCCCCAGCTGAAGAGAAAGAATGCGAATTTCCAAGCTAAAGAGAGAAAAGGTAAGAAAGACTCCTCGGACCTTGAAACGGGGCAGAGAGACCCAGGAGTTCTTTCTGTACTTTCGGACAAAAACTGAGTACAAGTGTAACTAGCTGTAGGTGTAATTCGAAATCAGCAGAATGAATATGCACGAACCTATTGTGAAATTCTATGCATATGTAAATTAGTTAAGGATAATAAGAAAGGATCGGGAGTCCTTAGGGGCACGCATGTCCTTTGAAGGCGAATGAGTCCCCATATCCAGCGCTGTAATAAACCTACCATCCCTACAAATCTTTATAGGAATTGTGGGGTTTTGATTTTCCGTCCGCGTTTCAATGCAAAAGCCCCAGCAGAATATCACAGAACTAGCAGCACTATCAATTTTGGCACGGGGGGGGTGGAAATCTCAGGGTTTCTCCTGCAAAGCCAGCAGCTGTCAGCACCTGTCCCTCCCTCCCCACAGCTGCCGGGGATGTGGCTGTACGTGGCAGGGGCTGCCCAGTTCCCCCAGCACCAGGTGGAGATGCTGCTCATCGACCACGCCTTCCTGCGCCTGGAGCCCGGTGCCAGCGGGCAGGAGCTGCTCATCAGCCACTACGTGGCCGTGTAAGATGAATCCCTGTGCCCTCAACCCATCCCCTCCCTGCTACAGCCCTAAAATATTTCAGCACAAGATCTGAGCACGGTTCCTGGTTTCTCCAAAAGGAGTTTCTCCTGCCTGCTCTGTGCAAGCTGTCCCCCATCCCCTTTATTTACTCATTTATTTCAACAGACCGTTTTGCAGGGCAGAGGTCTAACAGGCATCAAGCCATGCAGGCAAGGAGAAGACCTCTGCAAGGGAGGAGAACTTTCCAGAAGTCCCTGTGCCATGGCTGCTGACTCTGCCAGGCACCAAAAGCTGTTTCCCTGACAGGGTCAGGATTTCAGGGGATGCGTTTTTCTGTGCCAACACAGGCAGCACTTTGAGGTTTCATTTATTTCAGGGGGGAAGACGTCGGACCACCAAGGGGTGGGGGAGCAATGGCAAGGCTGAGGCCATGAGCTGCCATGGGAGGTCAGGCAAAGGCAGGAGAGAAACGCCTCGATTTTAGCAGGCAGAGAAGTTAACCCCGAGGAGGAGGTGGCAGGTGCCCGATGCAGGGCTGGGGCTTTGCTGGTCCTTCCAGACAACAGCATCACCCCCTTCCCTTCTCTCTCCAGGGGGGACCAATGTTTTACCAACAACCTCACCTACCTGGAAGTCACTGCTGGCAACGCCACGCTGGTGAAGGACGGTGAGCAGCACGGCTGGGGTTAACACCCACCCACAGGGACTGAGACACACAAAGGGGTGTCCCTGATTCACTTTATCCTGTGCATTTTATTCCAGTGTCTCTGCCTGCTTGAAGCCTGGTGGGCCTCAAACAGCTCCCCAATCCCAGGGGCACCCAGGTTATTCCTGCTCCTGGGGCACCCCAGGGATCCCAGCCCTGCTGTCATTAAACCCACAGAGTAATGCTGTGCCAGGAGCCAGCCTGCTGCCTTCCCTGCAGGAGAACACCATCCTCTTTGTGCAGTTATTTCACAATCCCTTGGGGAAAGGTGTGGCAGGTTTCAGTGAATTAATGAAGCCTCTTGTTCTGAGTTGCTTCCTCCTTGCTGAGTGGGGCGAGCCAGTCTCAGGGTGGGAATTGCAACCCCCTGGGACACAGTTTGCACTGACCCCTCATACCCCGAGTCCCAACACACCACATCATTGAGCACATTCCAACAGCAGCACAGGAGCTGGGGGACTTTGGCTCTTTCAAACCCCAGCCCCATTTTCAAGAAATACAATTTATATAAACCAAGAGCCAAAAAAATTACCGTATTTCAGGACATTTTTACTCACTTGCTACTGAAAGTTGAATCACTGTCCACACCTGGGCTGGAGTTTATTGCTGCTGCAGCACTGCAAATCTGACTTACTGTGTCTGTTCTCTCCAAGCCAATACCCAGAAAACTGAGGGGATGCTGATGAACATGAGCTCTGAAAACCTTTTGCTCATCCAGTACCAAATGCAGAAGGAAAGGACGTATTTGGGGCAGTATCTCTACGGTATGCAACTCCATCTTAAAGTCATTTAAAGCTATCACAGCACACCCACACACAGTTATCAACTTGGTTACAGCAACTTGGTTTCACCAACACTCAATAACTTTCCTGAGACCAAATCTCCAGGGGTCATGGGGTTTGCAACCCCATTAAACCCCACATCTCCTGGCAGAGCAGGAAAAGCAAGTTAAGGACCAAACCCACTTATACCATAAATATTCAAAGAACAGGAAGCAATTCAGCATCGATAACATTGTAAAATCTCAGCATTTTCAAGCCAACCATGATGTTTCAGTATTTACCTCCCAGGGCAGAGCACGTGGCTTTGCAGTGCTAAAGCTGATCAGATTTAACCATAAACCCATAAAGCAGCAGTTTTGACCCTGATAAGGCTCCTCATCATCCTGCCAAGCTGCAAAGCAGTTGCCTAAGAGATTTTGAAGACAGATATAGAAAATTGCCTCCATACTCTGCTTTGGTCCCTCCTGACACCCCAGGAGTATCAAACCATCCTGCAACCCCTTTAAGCATACAGGACCAGAGTTGTTTGGGAGAGGATTGAACAAGTGATGCCCAGGGTTGGTTTTGTTCAGGTATGCTCACTGTGGGGGTGAGAGACCCCCACACACACCACATCCTCTGCAAGCACTGGTGGGGAAAGGGGGGCAGCAAGGACAGGGACGTGGCACAAAGGGCTGTGCTGAGGCCACCAGTCCATATTTAACACCTGACAAATCCTTCTCCTTCTGCAGCCCGGAGCCTGAGCATAAGCACAGCTGACAAGGAGGAATTTGAGCAGCACGCCGAGTGCCTGGGGCTGCGGGCAGAGCAGATCGTTTATGCACCATGGAAAACGGTACTGAGCACCCTGGGCCACCACAGCCCCCTCCAGGCAGGGCTGCAAAACCCAGGCTGCACCTCCAGCTGCCAAACTTCCACCTTTTCCAGGTGGTGGAAATTACTTAGAGGATTGAATAATCACAGGCTTGCTTCAACCAAGGTTTAAAACAGCACCCCTAAAGCAAATGCCTGCACCCGAGCATCTCCACTGGGAACCCTCACAACTGCCTGCCTACCCCTGCCAGGGGGGCAATAGGCAAGGGATTTTTGCCCAAAGTTATTGATTTTGCCTTGAAACCCCAGGTTTTGCCCCCTAGCAAGGACCAGCTGCCCCCAGAAGCTGCAGAAAGGGTAAGAAGCCCCGGGGATTTTTTTCCTTCAGGTTTTCCACCAAAACATTAACCAGGCCCAGTTCTCACCTCTGCCACCCAATTTAAGAAATTTTATCCTGTAAATGAGCCAGACCCTGAGTCAACTTGACAGGGCCTCCTGTTTGCAAAGTGAAGATGAAAAACATCTTACCTTTGCTGCTCTGTCCTGGTCATCTGCTCATCCATCTCAGCAGGCTCTGAGTGTTCAGAGGTGCCCAAAATCCCACTCCAAGCCACCAGGCTGGATCCAACATTGTCCCCAGTACTTCTCCAGCCTGAAGTGGTGGCTTTGAAAACCACCCCACAGGTTCAGGGGAATGGAGGACAGAGACAGAGAGTGAAACCCTGGGAATGGGGCTGCACCTGGGGCTGGTCTTCTCTCCCATGTAGCAAACGAGCAGCACCTGGGAGGCAGAGCCCAGCTCCTCTACATTAACTGCATGCAGCTGTGGGCTGGGGTGGTTGCAGTCTGTGGATCACATTTAAATTTGGGCAGAATTAGTCAGGACTGTCTTTGCTTATAAGTTCTGGTGCAATGGGGGTTGGCAGTTATTAGCCAAAGCAAGCCACTGCACCTGAGGAGTAAAAAACCAACTAAACAAACACAGAAAACGTTTTGGGGCCTTTTATCATCAGGCTGAAGGAATTGGATGTGAGCAGAGCACAGGGGCAGGCTCACAAAGCCCCACATCAGCTGCAGGCATTAACAGAACTTAACCTACACAGAGTGCCTGAGCAGCACAAGCTTTTTACTTATTTCCCCCGAAGTCTGAGTTCTCCCTTTCCTTCAGAGCACACATGCTCCAACTTTGCCCCAGAAACTTGTTCTCCTCTTTCCAGCACAGACATGGAAAATGGCACCAGCAGGAGCTGAGCACCTGGGCAAGCACAGGGAAGCCTTCTTAGACATAATCAGCTAAAAGAAGGAAGGAAAATATTTCTTTCTTGAGTGTATTCTCTGTTGCTGGCACCTTGGCAGATTCACTTACCCTGTTTTTGTTGTTTTGACAGGAGGTGTGTCAAGTGAAAGTAGCCAAAGGCAGCGACAGCCCACACGCCGAGCCTGTGGCTGCAGTCACAGCATCACCTGCTCCAGCTACTCCCTGGCCTGGGAGTGCAGGGAACTGACCCCACACAGGGCAATAAACATTTCCTTCAAACTACATACTATTTGGTGCCTTTTTTTTTTTTTTTTTTTTTTTGAGAGCAGAGGTTTCTGAAGGGTTCAGAAGTGGGGTTTGCAAAAAGAGAACAAATGCCCAATTCACCTTGTGTGTCATCCAGCTAGGAGTTGGGAGAGTCAGCCTGCAGCACTGAGCTTGGAAAAGTGCTCTGCCAAAAAGCAGTGCTGCAATGCAGCAGTGAGAGAGAGCAGCCAGGAGAGGGCAATCATAAACTACTTTAAATAAGACAAACAAGCATTTGAGGAATATAGAGAAGGTTGGAAACTTAGCTGTAACTATACAGGCTGAGGAAAAGGGGGCTTAGCTAAAAGGGACCACCCAGTTCTCCTGACAGCAGCTTGACTGCCAGGTAGCCCATGTGGGACAGATGTTCCTGCCCAAAGCCTCTGGACCAGGCAAGTGCTCCCTAATAATGTCCATCCACAGCTTGGTTTGCACACCATGTCTGACACTGACAAATTATCCTCCTGCCAGAGGGGGAAGGCGTGCTAACCCAATCCAGGCTGGATTTTTAGTTTTCAGAGAAAAAGTCACAATTTCTCATTTCTCAGCAAGCTCAACACCCTGGAGATGAGAAGTGCCAAGGATGACATTGCTCCCCATGCCTCCAGTACACCCCTGCACTCGTCAGGCACCTCAGACACCCCTTATCCCAGCCCCAAGGGGGTCAGCACCATCCCTGAATTGTGAAAGTGGGCAAGTGTGACAAGAGACTGCTGCTGCTGCCTGTCTGGAGAGTAATTCAGTCTCAGCTCTAACTTCATAATTAAGCACTGAAAATATCTCTCTTCCTTAAAAAGGAAGAAAATGAGAATAGCCAGAGGGAAGGCAGGAGTGAGCTCTGTGACTCCCTCTGGAGCTCCAGGGTGCTCTGTTTCTGTTCTGCCCCAGACAAAATTAGAGTGCCTTTGGAGTGACTGCTCTAGCAAAAATGAATTTTACAAGATCACAGAATCATTAAGGTTGGAGAAAACCTCCAAGGCGACCAATCCCCACCTTGTCAACCAGACCAGAGCACTGAGCACCAATCCAGTCAATTCCTTGGACACTTTCAGGGATGGGGACTCCACCACCTCCCAGGGCAGCCCCTTCCAATGCTTGACAAATCTTTCAGTGAAGAAATTCCTCCTGATGTCCGATCTGAACCTCCCCTGGCACAGCTTGAGGCCATTCCCTCTCCTGCTGTCCCTCTTTCCCTGGGAGCAGAGCCTGACCCCTACCTGACTGCACCCTCCTGTCTCAGGGAATTGCAGAGTGAGGTCTCCCCTGAGATTATTTTTTCCAGCAGGATAAAAAATAAGTTCAGCCTGCTCCCTCCAGGTCTCGAGGCACAGGTACCCAGCCAGCTCTTGCCTCATCCACCTCTTTATCAGCCTGTGATGTGAAACACAACTCCCCAACCTCTCCAGAGGGCAGCGGGGCTGAGGGGATGCTGGCAGCAGCCTCCAGTGCTGCAGGTCAAGGATCCAGCTCAGCTGACACCACTGGAGAGCTGTGGCTCAGATTACAAAAACCCAGACTTTATGAGATTTATAGCTGAATAAAAGCCTTGGATTACAGTAGGAGACATAAGGAACCAATAAAGCCAGGCAGGCCCCCACAGCAAGTTTTGTTAACCAAATCAGAGGCCACTTGCACTACCAGCTATGGCTCCTGAATGACCTTCAAGGGTAGCTCCAGGCTGGGTTGTTATTAATGAAAAAACTTGTACAAAAAGCCTTTATTTTGAAAATGGTATAAGCCAGGTTCTTTCAAGGGGATAATTGGACTGCAGAGCTTTCAGTTTTTTTTCTGGGAAGTTCACATCTCTGAACAGAGTGTTATGGATACTGCAGAGATGAGCAAAGTCCAGCAATACTCAGAGACAGGTAAACAGAGTCTGAACATCCCTGACTCATCACCACTGTCATCAGCCTTGATCTTGCTGGCTTTGTTTTTAAGAATTCTGTTCTCCCAGGTCCTCACACTGAGAATCCTTCCCAGTGTCAGTGTCCTTGGTGAAAATTAGCCCAGGAAGTGTCTGGCCTCAAAGAGCACCAATAAATCACAGAGAAAGAGATGGAGACATGGTATCTCTTTATCAGACCTTTATTAGCAGACTGTTCCCTACATGAAGAATCCGAGTTAGATTTGCATTATAACAATTTGTGGTTACAGCTACAAAGATGGTTGTCATTTTGCATTGATTTTTGCATTCTGATATTCATATTCTCATTAGGCCACACTGGTAGGAAGGAGCCACTGCAGAATTTATGACAGGTCTCAGGAAGAGGGGGGTGGAAAAAAAAATCATATCACTAATCCATTGTTGGTTAGATTTCCATGGGGCTACTACTGACAGCACTGAAAGTGAAGGCAGAGTCTCACCTGGGAGACTCTTCATGAACCACCAAAATCTGTCAGGAAAAAAGCAGCTGTTTGAGTGCTAGCAAATCCTTTTCCAATTTCTCATACACATCTCCACAGTGACCTCTTGCATGTGATGAGCACTGGCTCAGCAGCAGGGTCTGCTGATTCAGCCTTGAAGCACAACTGTAGCAGCTCATGTCCAAGTGCAAGTTTCCTTCCATCCCTCTGGAAATGTGTATTGTCTTTAGTCCCTGAGATTTCTCTCTTCCCCCCCCCCACCTAAAAACTCCCCCAAACGCTCTTAATTAACTGTTGTGACATCCAACATCCACAGACCTTCCACTTCCCAACTTCAGCCATCCACCCAAAGCCTTTCTGCCATGCACAGAGGCAATTCCAAGCTAAGGCAAGCCTCACAGTGCACCCTCTCCCCAAGTGCCTGCTTCCTCATCTGCTCCCTTCTCTCCTATGGCTTCTTGCTACAGAATTTCTCTGGGCTGAGGTCCTCCAGCAACAAACCCAGACGTGGGAAAGGCAGTTCAAGCCCCAGAGGGAAGGTACACGAGTGACTTTAGCATCCCTCCCCAAGACTCAGCTGTGTGATGTAAAAGAACTAATAGAGAACTTTTCAAAACAGGAGAAATACAAGCACAGTAACAATATTTAAACAAACCTATAAAAATAGTCTGAAATAACTCTGTTCAAATAAATACAAAATAAATATGCTTTAAGCAGTAAAACAGTGGAATGCAATGCTGGTCCATTTTACCCAAAATGAAAAGTTGGGTGAGGATCTCCCAGGCCTCAGAAGCTGGATCCTGTTAACTAAAGCAGCCCATAATGCTAACAGAGAAATTTTAAAGCCATCTCTTTCCCTTAGCCTTATGAAAAGCACCCTCTGAAAGGCAAGCAAGTATGTCTTCAGGACTGAAACCTCACCTCTCCCAGTGACAGCCCCTCTCCCTAACACCCCTTCCCACAGCAGACATTCCTGACTTGGGGCCTCCATCACACCAATGGAAACCTGAACATCACTCTACCAAGAGGTCTAAAGAGATAAGATAGCAGCATAGGCACGGGGTTTGGAAAAGGTTCACGAGCTCTCCTTGGCACCAGGCAGGATGGAATTCAGAGGTCCATGCAGCGCTGCGCAGGGGCTCTCATGCCGTGCTGGGAGCACAGCTGCACAGGAGCTGTGAGTTGGTTTGTCTTTGTTCACCAAAGCCATGCATCACAGTGCCAGGCAGCCCAGGGCTCTCCTGCCTTCCCCTTTCCAAGCCCCTGCAGAGAATAAGACAAGCCAAACCCGGCATGCAAAGGATACAGGCATGCAGGCTCTAGTCTGCTGCTTCTGTTAGTAAGTGCATCTTGTTAGTGGGTTTATGAGACACACTTAAACCTATAAAAAATAAATAATCCTAATTCTTCATCAGGCTGGCTTAAGTGATCTTCAGCCTGGCTGGATAAACCCACTGCCCACCAGCCCTCCAAACCAGTATAGATCAAAGTTACATTTCATGTCAATTCTTGGAAGCAGAACATGAATGTTTCCCACCCGAAGGAATATTTGTAAACATAACAAGCCTGGTGTGGCAGCAGCTCCTACACAAGGTTTGTACAAATTTAAACAATGGGCAGGAAGTTAAACAACTGAATGGAAAAAGCAGCTCTCTGAATGGAAAAAAGAAGCTCTTTCAGCAAGTCAGAAGGTGCTCATCTGCAGGCAAACAGCTCTATTCAGGCAACACGCTGAGAGCAGAACTGTAACCCAAATCTTTGCTACTCTGTCATACTGCTGGGAACTGACCTCAGCAACTCCCACCTTAAGATCTCCCAGGAGTTCAGCTCCTGGTCTCCCAAAAGGCCCAACAAAAAGGACCCTGTGATGGTTTATGTGGAGCTCTGAGTAGCAAGATGGCAAAGGACACCAGATCCTCCCCTCCCCATTCCTTACTGACTCACAATCTGAGATTTCACAGCTTTGCTTAGTCAGCTTAGTGTCGACACATTCACAGAATGAGAGATGGCTTATATGTCTTGGGATTGCATCCCAAGATTTCAGAGTTCCGAGTCCTCGGCATCTCCTGGTCACCGCGAGTCCACGCCCAGAGTCATCTTCAAGTTTTCATACACCACGTAGCTGATGCTCACAGCTGGGATCACCTTCATGAAGTTGGGCGCCAGACCCCGGTAAAGCCCAAACGCTCCCTCTGTCTTCAGAATGTGTTTGAACAGTCCCCTCATGGTCACTTCAGGAGCACCTTCCACAGAAGCTGCAACAGGGAAAGCCACAATAAATAACGCAGCCTATGTGGTGCAAACACTTTTGTTTCCAAGAGCAGTACTGATCCCAGAGCAAAGGTGCTTTGCAGGGGACAGCAGTAACTTCTCAGCTATCCATTCTGTGCTCCACACCACAAGTATTTTCACAAACTGCTCTGCAGATGCCCTCAGCCCAGAACTGCTGATCTGAGCAAAACAGAACCTTGGTTCTGGAGGTCCTTGGCTGCAGAGGTTAAAAGGGCAGCACAGAGTCCACTGTCCCCTTGCAGCATCACAAACAGCCCATGGTTCAGCTGTGGGGGCCAGCTGAGGTTGTTGTTGCAATGCTTACACTAAAAAACTTTTAGTCTTGCTCAAAAACAAAGGCAGGAGTTCCCACTGTTCCAAAAGTTCTCACCTTGGGCCTGCATGCGTGTCCTCACAAGGGCCAGGGGGTAACTGGCAAGCTGCCCACAGGTGCTGGAGATGGTGCCACAGGCCAGCAGAACAAAGACCCCAGGGTCAGCACTGTTGACAGCGTAGCGTTGCAACCAGGTATTTTTTAGTGTCTGGAAGGAACAAGCCCAAGGTCAACAGGGATGAGGCAAGCCAAGGAGTATGACATTTCATTAAATATCTAGAGTAAAGGCTCAGAAAGTTCTAGGCAAGTTCAGCCAAAAGCACAGGGCATCTCAAATCTTTTTGAGCTGCTGTTGCCATAGTGCCTGGGGAAAATCCCTCCTTTAATTTTCTGCTGCAATTTTCTCATGAAGAAAAGAAACAAGCGACCATGCATGGTGCTGACTATGGTTTATGAAGTAGAATCATCATACTGAGTTATCTTTTAAGCCTGTTTTGGGTAAAAAAAAAAATACATTTGTGCCCCATAAGGCTGTTCAAGAAAGCTTTGATAAATTACTTAAACTCTTGACATGACTGATAGGTCTGACAGTGATAGGGCCACAAAAGCAGCACAGCCCTACAATAGGTTAACAATAACACAAAACATAATATAATAATTGTTAGGCTTAACATAGGTCAAGGGCTTCATACCTCATAGACTGCCAGGTCAATACCAGCATATGGAATGATTCCCAACATGTTGGGGATGTAGCCTTTGTAAAAGGCAGCCATTCCTTCCTTTGCAAGGATGTTTTTGGCACAATCCAACATGCCTGAATATTGTCCTGTCTTCCTTAGAGCCATCCGTGTTTTCAGAACCTAGAAGACAAGAAAAAATAGCATGAAGGCCTACAAGACAATCAGCAGGAGAACAATATACAGACTAAGTCATTCTTAGGACCACAACTGTCAGGACCACAGCAAGTGTCTTGTGGTGCTTGGTACCACCTCTGAGAGCTCATTAATTAAGTATCACAGTGCTGGTGTTCTACCCTCATCCTCCCATCCCTGCCCCTAGCCATGAGCCCTCCTGGGCTGGACTCAGCCTCCTGCCTCACCTCCATGGGGTAGATGCTGCTCTGTGCAATGGCCCCAGCCAGAGAACCAGCCAAGAGCCGCTCGTGGATCCTCAGCATCTCCTGGTCAGTACCGATGAACCGCTTGATCTGCAGAAGCCAGAGCAGACAGACATTGAGGCCCCGTGACTGATCTCAGCCATCATTTCCTTCTCAGCTTGTCCTTCAGCAGACACAGCTGTCTGTGCCCTCACCTGCTCATAGGCCATGAACTTGATGGCTGACTCGGGTGCAATCTTGAGCACGTTGATGCCATTGCCTCTCCACAGTGACCTGGGGCCACCTTCCCGGATCATCTGCGTGAAGCCGCCGATGATGCACATGTTGTTACTGCGCGAGGCATGAACCTGTGCCACAGGGACAAGCTGGATTAGCTCCAGTCCCCATTACCACAGTGCAATGGTTTTCTGTAATCCAGGGACAAAAGGGCGCTTTTTTATTTACCCAGAGATTTGCCAAGGCTTTAATCCCTTCCAGATAACTTCTACAAAGGGAAAGCAAGCTTCTTTTCTTTTTTGTCAAGTCTAGCGTTAACTAATCAATATTTCCCTTTGGAATGGGAGGAAAGGTTAAATAGGCAGCTGTCTAGGCTTTTTCCCAAAGCTAGCACAGGATCAACTACCCATCAACTTCTCAGCTGGTTCAAGAGCACGTGCAGTGACAAAGCAGACTAAAATCAAAATTTTCCAACTTCTTTCTAATATTGATAACATTGAATATAAGCTCTGACAACTGACCAGCATATTCACTTCAACTCTCATGGCATCAGGGTCTCTCAATGGAATACAGGATTTTAACCTGTTTCACCAAAACTCAAGTTTTCCATAAAACTGTCTTACTACTGACAATTTTGGCATGTCTACCTCCAAAAAGATTCTCTGTACTTTTTCTAGTCAATGAATAATAACTTTTTAATATGACTTTAATAAGATTAACACTGGCCAGAGTGCTGTACTGTGTTGATGAATATTATCATGTCCCAGATAACCATAAATATTAAAGGAATCTGCTCAGGTACTTAAATAAACTGGAACTGCTCCATCATACCTGCATAAGCACTTTCAAACGGTCCAAGGGAGCTGTGCAGGTTCTGGACACAGCACCTGCACCTCCACCTGCAACCAGATGTCTCCACCACATCCCTGTCTGCCTCTCTTCCACTGTGAACTCATCAGGGACAGTCAAATTCTCTCCTACATCGAAGATCTGCAAAAGGAGAAGGTGTTGACAAATGCTTCATCAGACAAAGATCTTGCTAAAGTTTTACTGCTCTTTATTAGCACCAGGTGCTGAAGTACAGGATATGCTTGCTCCAAGCCAGCAGCTTATCTACAGCCACTAACTGCTGTGCCTGGCCACAGGAGCTGCCACTGCTAGAACCTGTCACAGGGGAAACCGAGTTCTGATTTCAAGATTTCTCTCCAAGATCCTGGCAACTGCTGAACATTTGTCTACATCAAAATACTGCAGGAATTTAGGAACAAAGTGACCCACTGCAGGCAGCTGCATGGCAAAAAAGCTGGACCTTTCCAGAACCTTCCAAGCTCACAGCCTGTTAAATCTCATTACTATTCACATACAGATAACTCCAGGAAGGATGGCTGCCTGTGGAATCAGATTCTAGTTTTAACAGGTCCTGAACCAGCTGGGACTGGCCACTGGCAGGAGTTCCTGGAGGTGCAAACCAAGAGAACACCCTCAGCTCCCTGCATACTGCAGTCGTCATCACCTGTGCCAGCAGCTGTGACAGTGATATGTGGCAAGATTACAGCAGAGGACAGGAAGCAATTGAGCTTCAAGGGCTACAGGGAAGTTGTGAACCATGAAGAGAAAGATAAAGATTGCTGATAGCAGCTCCTGGGGGCCAGGACTTGGACCAAGAAGCTGGGCAAACACTGAGACCTGTTGCACAGGAGCTATTTCTTACCGTGGAGTGCTTCCAATACAGGATGATTTCAGGAATGTTCTCCACAGGATGCAGCAGATGATAGTCTCTCCACTCATTCCAATCAATTGTCATTGTCCCATTTTTATCCATGCTAAAAAGATTGATCATCAGGTGAGTACAGACTCCCACTGGGTAACAAATTCCTCCTCCCCTTCCCTTTGACTACCCAGGCCTACACCAAAAAGAGCTTTGCAAAGCAGCTACTGAAAGACTTCTAAAGAGACACAAGACAAAGCTAGGAAACCTTCTGTTCACCAAACAATGCTGAGGTACAAGTGGGTTCTCTTTCCTCCCCTCTCTCTCCCTTCTAAACAGCCTGCAACAGTATTTGCAATCCCTCCTACCAAATTCAGGGACATAACTGACACTGAAGGGAAAATAATACTTACTAGGTGACAGGACCCCAGAAGTGTCCCGTCCTTATTCTGACACACAGGCAAACAGACAGAGGGAAGGTAGCAGAGGAAAAAAAGAGGAAAAAAACAGCACAAATAAGTGGTTGTTAACATGTTAGTGGCACATACATAAAGCACTCAGCATTTCCAAAGAGCAACTGCACAGTCCCTCTCCACAGCAGCAAGCTCAGGGCAGCAGGACAGGCAGACAGGGATGCCAATCAGCTTAGGTGCAAGCACTTATCCTCAACAGGTTAGGGAGAGACTGACAGTAAGTCTCAATAAAGCATTATGATTTTATAATTGTATGTCAATTCACAGGGAAAAATCAAAATGGAAAGTAATAGGAAAAAAGGGAGGAACCAAAGTCTCTGGAAAGTGCATACAGGGGAAAAAGAGATTGGTTTCATGTCCCTATATTTCTGTCTAGCTCCCTCAATATAAAACTGAAAAACCAGTGGAATCTTCACCTCTTCAGTATTTTCTCAGCCTGCTGTTCAGAGATCTTGACTCCCAGGTCCCGGAGAGACTGGACAATCTCCTGGGCATCGATGCGGCCTGCAAAGATAAGCCAGTGAGCTCAGGGATACATATTACAGGCTAACACATGCACCAGTCCACCCCTGAGCATGAGAAAGGTGTTTACCATCGTTCTTTTTATCCAGACTCTTGAAAACCAGCCTCAGCTTCTTTTCATGGTCTTGGAGATAGTGAACAAATTCCTCAAAATCCAGCTGTCCATCCAGGTCTTTGTCTCCAGCCTTCACAATTTTCTGTTCAGAAAACAACCAAGAACTGTCAGTTCCTTTGTTCACTCAGACAGATCTACCTCTCCTTCTACCATATTTAAAAAACATTTCCCACATAACTTTGACTTTTTCTCCAAAAAGTAGCTGACAGAACTGTAATTCTTCTAAGAGAGCAGAGTGAGTAGCATAGAAAAATCACCTGATTCCAACTGTTTCCCAAAGTCCATTACACAGATGGAATGCCTCATGTTTTTAGACACATGACACTAGGATAATATCCCTGATAATCTCAGGACTGTACCTTAACACCTTGCAAAGTCCTTGTGGAGGTTCTAGAACTAAGTATGAGTCAAGAGATCTGCATAAAAAGTGAATCACAAAACTTGAGGTTATAAAGAAAACTGAACAGGAGAAGGAATTTCGTGCCTACTACAATCCTTAGAGAAGTAAGCTCCCTCTGGCAGTAACTAACTCCAGCCAGCAAAATCCTGTCCAGCTCTAGTGAACACAGCCAAAGATAAAAACCTTTGTGAACTGGTTTAGGCACCCTGAAGCTATGTGCTTTAATTACACAAGTTTCCATGAGATCTGCATAGAGCAAGAATAGGTTCTTAGTAGGACAAAGCTAAAATCAAGATTAAAATGTGCCAGACATCTAGGACAAGGTAAATGACTAATTAACTCACTGCAAGTGCAACTCACTGAGGCAATAGCCCATGGACTGTCCTCTCTAAGGGCACATGGCTGCATGTTGACAGCTGAGGTGATCTCCAGACTGCAAGAATGTGGCTCAGGGAGTTCCTATCCCCCTTCCGATTCAGTCACTTGCCTTTGACAGCCTTTAAGTCTTTTCCAACATCAGTGAGCAACACTCAATGAGGTGTGATTCAGTCTAGTGCATCACCCAAAGTTTTGTTTTAATTCTTGTAACATTTATGTTAACAGCAGATGGGTTGCTAAAGAAACTCTGAGCCAAGATGAAACACTGGGTTAACCCTCTGTTCACCAGTATTTTGCTCAATATTTAGGCTTCAATGTATTAGGCAAGCCTAAACTCACTGTGATACATCCTCAGTCCATGACCACCCCTTCATAAGCCATGCCTTTGTTTCAAGGTCATTTTAAATTACTTCAGTACTAAATAATTCGCTATTGAAACGCTCTCTCTCACCCACCAAGTCCCATCTCTTTAACCCTAATGCTATGAGGATTATTCCTAATCACTTAATGAACCTTAAATAAGAAAGTGCTGTCCCAGCTGCCCTGACCTCCAAGGTATGCCCAGTATTCCTAACCTGCCATTTGTCATATGACCGTTGTGAAGTTCAGATACGACCTCACATTCAACTTGTGGGCTAAATATAGACCAACACCCCTCTCCTGTCAGCACAGAACAGCTGAATCAGGGCTTCCCTCTCTCTGGCAACCCCCAACCAGTTGACAGGCATTAATAATTTGGAGGCACTGTAAGCGAGATGTGACTGTGCAACTGCTCCCTCTCTCCCAGCTGCAGAAATGCAGCCCGAGTGATCAGAGACCGAAGGCCATAAAATCATTGCCCTGTTCACCTTCCTCCCCCACAATCACAGCACAAAAACGCTGCCTGCCTGACAGTAACCCACAGCACACATGTGAGGGATGAGAAAGCCAAGCTCCCAGCATCTTCTCTGGAGGTGTGACCAAGTATCTGCCTGCACCTCTTCACTTTCAAGAGCAAATGTGAAATCTGGCCATTAACAGCTATTCTGGCTGCAGAAGTTCCTGTGACAGTCCTGAAGGCTGTGACACTTTCAGTCAGAGCCCCTGCAGCACACTGTGGGAGCCCACACACCTTCCAGCCTGCTGTCCATGTCTCTGCAGAGGCATAAAAAGCCAAAAAGCCTCCCCTGCTTGGCTGATCAATAATCAGCTCTCTGGGCTCTTGACAGCCTGATTGTGAAACAAAAAAAAAAACAAAAACAAAAACAAAAAAAAAGTAGCAGCAAGCTGAAAGCCAGAGCAGTGACACATCAGGATGGAGAACTCCATGGATTTTGTGCATGTCTCCTCCACAGCAAAGCAAAAGGTTCTTGCATAACCTTCCCCAGCTCAGCCCACCCACCCCCGGCTGAGTCACTCACACTGAGCTGCTCTCCTGCTCACAGCACAAACCTGCTCACCTTCACCAGCTTCAGCTGACTCTACATTACAGCCCTGCTGTCAGAAGGAGGCATGTGGGAAGGATGTAAGAAGGAGGAAGAGGATGTGAAATGCTGTATCTGAACAGACCCATAGAAACAGAAGACTCCATAGTTTGGAAAATCTGTTTTTTCTATTTAACTCACATCAACTAGTTTAAACAGTCTTATAGCCACTGAGACCTCACCAGTTCAAAAAGAATCAGAAAGAAAAGAGTTCACTCCACGTCGATTCAGCAATCTCTGTCAAGGAGGCACGAGAAGCATTTCCATGCTTCACTCACTTATTACAACACAGCCATCAAGAACTTTTCCCCCTCTCAAGAAAGCCACTAAATGTATTAAGACACCACCTCCATTGCTCCCTCCCTCCCTTCCATTCCTCTCTCAGGGCCGTACCTGCTTCCACTGGCGGTAGGTAGAGAATTCCTGGGAAGGAATGAGGAGGCTGAGTCGGAAGATGGATTTGAGTTCAGCCGGCAGCCCCTTCGACTCAAAGTACTCAAACTCCGCCTGCCTCTCCCCAAACACCGGCACGTACAGACAGAGGCAGAGCATCTTTCTGAGCCCAAAACTCAGCTCACTCCGACCGGCAAGGAAGGGAAGTAAAACTGAGTGATTCCCCTGAGCTAATTTCAGCACCTAATGGAAAGGAAATGCCAGCAAGTCTCATGACACACGCCTGCGAGCGAGCCGGGCTCCGGCGGATTGGCTGCACAAGCCCTGCCCTTCTACTTAAAAGGGAACCGGGGCTGCTCAGTCCCACCCCCCGGTACGAAGGAGCCGCGTGAGCCGCCTCCCATTGCTCAACACCTGGCTCCCATCAAAGCCTGGCACCTTACATCAATCACATCGCTGCCAGTTAACTCTTCCTGTGTCTCTCTTAAGCCACGACGCTTTGGCAAGGGGCCAGGACACTCGCCTGCCGTGCCTTACATCCGATCAGTCCTTTTCTGATCCTGTTCTCGCCTCTGTGGGGATTTATACAGGTAGCAGTGGGGACCAGCCTTGATCACAACCTCTCCCAGCATGCAACACAGGAGGACTATCACAATCTTCCCAAAAATTATTTGTTAAAGTGCAGTAAGAACAGGATGCCAGCCACTTACTGTTTTAATACACATTTAGGATAGCCAGCTTAAGCAAAAGTTTTCCACTTTTACAAGGTTATTTTGCTATGCCAGAGTTGAATGGCTTTGGTTGCGAGTTCTCCCAAAACCACTTGTGCCAGCTAAGAGCAGACAACCCCTGCACAAAAAGATCTCTCCCCTCTGTAGCACTCCAGTTACCAGCACAGCAGTAATAACGCCTGTGGAGGTTTGTCATTGAGCCAAATACCGAGAAAATCACCCAAATCAAGGGCAGGCTTCAAAATAGCCCCAGCTGCTTCTAAGCCTCCACACAGCAGTTACACCAGCTTAATATTTCTCATCCTCTTCTGATTCCAATTAAACATCACAGTCAGTTGTGTGCTACAAGAAGTGTCCCAGGCAGAACAACATTTTCCAGTTTCTATCCTTGATAGTTTAATTGCTTTGTAAGCGAGTTCCTGAGCTCTCATTAGGAGCAAGCCAGGCTGGAGGGAGTGTGGCACAAGCAGCATTTAATGCAGGTATAATTACAGCTTTCGGAGCATTTGGTGGAGTTTGTGGCACGGAGTAACACCTAGCTCTCCAGAGAGTACCAATGTGCAGCGGGCAATAATGCTGTTCAGGACAGAATCACTGACTGCTAACATGAATTTTAAATAAAGTTATAGACTTGGTATTAATCAGAGAAGCTATCACGCAGGGAAGATGCAAAGCCATAGGCAATAACCCAAATACTGAAATCCTATCTGCACCAGAAGTAACAAAGTGTGTTTGCTGAACTGGCTCGAGCCAGCCAGGATAACAGCCTTCCCCACTGCTGTGGACACAGCAACATTTTCTAGTGTTTGTTGTGTTCCAACAGCTGCCTGACAGAGCAAAGTCCAACCAGCACTCCCCTGCTCAGGCCGCCTGTACGTCTTTATCGTGGTATTTTGTTCTCTAAAGCAAAGCCAAGGTCTGTAATGAGCTGTTCATGGAACTGCATGTCAATCACACAAACTGGGAATATTTAATCTGTGGCTTAATTTCAAGGATTGTTTTTTTAATCTCAATGGATCACAACTCAGAGCAACTCAGTACCCCTGGGATTTGTGACCTACAATGGTGTCCTCTGCCCTTCCTGGGGCACCTCACCTACCATGGCACTGTGGCCAGGTTACCTAACTAGGCTTAACCTACTCCCTGCTGACGTCTCTCTGCGTGAAAACAGGATCTTCTCAGGGACTCCAGATCCTCTTAAAGATCAGCTGCAGCAGCTCACTGCATGCATGCCCACAGCACACCCCAGCCTTCCTACCAAGTCCAATCTCACTGCAAGCAGCACCCTAATGATACCTACACCCCAGTGTCCAACACCAAACGCCCCCACCGAGAGGAGCAGAGGGGTACCCCCAACAACAGGTAGTAAGTGAACAGATCTAACTCAGATTTGCTTCACAAAGCCTTAAGATCCTCTGTAGTCCTTCCCACGAGTTGCCAAGCATCACTATTATAGCTGCTTGGCAGCTCAGTTGCTATGCCAACATGATGCAGATTTTCCTAAGAAACTCTGTTTGGACTTGGCAGCTAGAGACAAAAGGCAAAAATCGGCACATTTTAGGAAAAAAAGCCTTACTACCTACGTCAGAGGAAAGGAGAAAGCTAATGAAGTTAAAGCTGATTTTAAGCAGGGTATTAATTACAGAACAGTGAGCTAAGAAGGAGAGACAGATTACAAATGAAGTTTATACCAGCAATTCAGGTTATAATGACAAAGGGAACTTAAGCATTAAGAAGTTTGTGTATTTCAGCTTCAAAAATCTTAGTAAAGCTGGAAATGCTCAAGAGCCAGGCAGCTCTCCAAGGCTGCAGGGATGAGTGCTGCTGGGACACTGGCGTGGGGTCACTGGCCACATCTCAGCACACACGGAGCCAGTCCCACTGCCCCAGCCCAGGGCTTCAGGCACCAGCTACAGACAGTACATCCCTCATTAGCATTGTCTATTCCTGATCAAACCAAGGACAGGGCACAGAGCTCAAATGAAGGCACTCCCCCCTGGTATTTCCATCCACCAATTCCAACACTGAAATGACACATTTCTGGGCCATGTGGAGCCAGCCTGGCTAATACCCTCTGCAGTTTCCTTGATGACAAGAAAAGTGAGCCATGAAGGAAGGCAAAAATCAACTCTTTCTCACTTTAGCAAACTAATTTTCATTTTATTTATAGGATTTGGTTCTTTTAAATGCTGCATGAGTTACCAGTTTCCACAGCCTGCCATCCCTGCTAACCTTTCCAAGTAATTTGTACACTTCTAGGCATCTGCTTCATCACTGGTTTACTACATCACCTCCAGAATGTACGTCCCAAGGGATGGAAAGATGCAGCCATACAAGGAGCAGGAAAGTATGCTGTTTAATTTTGAATTTACTTTGCTAAAAAAAAAAAAGCCTCTAAAAATATCAAGTACCAGCAAACGTCACAGTCACGTAACATCCTCCTTCAGAGGCAAAACAGCTTTCTGGGCTCCAACCTTATTGCTAGAAGGTTTCACTTGGTTCTGCTGACTTGGTCTCTTTTAATTTCTGGAAACTAGCTTATAATTAATTGGACAGTACAGAAAGTCCTCACAAAGCATAGAGAGTGTACAGTGTATGAAGGAGGGGAGTTAATGATTTAAGAGACCCCAGCAGAGTAAAGAGCTGCACCCAGCCAAGGCTTTGCCAGGGGAGGGATAAGAGACCAGGCACAGCAGAGAGCACTATGTGGTATTTGACATAAAGGTAACCAGGGAAGGTGACCTGTTCCACCAACAACACAGGGATCCAAAGTTACAAGTCCAGATGGTGACATCAGGGGCAGATCATGCCTGTTTCCTGTGTACACAGATCCAGGGCCAACATAACACGTTTGCAATCAGTATTTTCTCCCCATATTTGCAACAACAGCCTCATGTTGGAACAGCTTTGAACAGGAAAACATCTGAGGAGGAACATAGCAATGACAAGTAAAGATTGAAGAACCAAGGCCAGGAAGCCCCTCCAGTCAAGTCTAAGGATACACATCAATTCCTTACAGAAACCCCCGTACCAGATGTGATATTTTGTGTGGTTTTAGAAGAGAAGTAGTAACAGGTGTTTCTACAAAATGAAGTGGCCTACCAATCAAGAGACAGCTCCCAAGGTTACAGCCAGCCAGTGGCAGAGAACAAAAGCCCCCACATTTTCCATTAACACCAAATAACACTGTTTCCTTACAGTGGTTTATCTATCCCTAAGGCTGTACAAGACTCTTCCCAACACTTCTCCTTCAGACATGTAATTGGGACACTGATATCTGATCAAGTACAAACAAGTCATTGCATCTTAACAAGTTACTGTCCATCAGCTGAGCCATGGGCTGGATGAAGCATAAGCCAGCCTGAACTGCAAGGTGAAACATATCTGCATAATCCTCAACAGAAGAGCTTTACACTGCATTTTACTTACAATCAGGGCAAGCTAAAATTACACAGTCAAAACCTCCTGGCAGATGAGCAGTTAGTTCCTAAGATGCAATAACTCTATTTTACCACATCCTTATCCTCTAGGTATTTCTCCATTAGCCAATCCTATGGTTCCTATGCAGCAGAACTTCCCAGGGTCACAGAGGAAAGAGGAGATTGATATCAGCTTTCAGAGAAAGCTTTATTTCCAGGTGTGAACAGATGGACTCTCGCTGACTGAGAGACCATTGTTCTCTGTAAGACACCAGAGATTTTCAGCCCTATAATTCCAAGGTTTTCATCACCACTTCCTTCAGTTCTGAGCCTCTGTCCTTCTTCAACCTCTGTGCTCCTGAAAACGCGCATGCTCCTTTTTTGGAAGGGGATGCACAGTGCTAACTGCTAAAGATAGAGATGAAGGCAAAAGTCCCTGCAGATTTCTCAGCCTGATTCAAGCAGGGAGTGGCTTCTGCTCCCCAGAACGTGAAATGCCGTACTGATTGTTTCCATTCAAAACAACAGCAGAAAAGATATTAATCCTCTCTACAATTTAAACCTGTTCATCCCTCATTTTTAAGAGAAAGCTCACAGCAATAACCATGCCCAATTCCCTGTCAAATAAACTGGATCCTGAAAGTCACACACCCCTATCCTTGCTGCAGCCCTTCACTATCACCCCCACCGCCCATCCTTCACAGGCTTTATGCCCAACTCCTTCCCCCCTAATCCCAGTCACACCCTTGGTTTTAAACCACATGTAGTCGGAGCTGACTGCACCATCCTCAGGGGAAACAGACAGCACTTCCCTCCATTAAATAAGCCAGAACTGCAGTCGGCCAGCACTGTGCTGCAAGCTCCGGCACTAAACTAAGCAGCTTTTGTTCACCTCCCCCCAGACAAAGCCTCACCATTTATTCTCTGCCAACTGTGCGCCCCCATCACCTCCCCACTCTCCCACCCCCTGGGAACTTCCCTCCTTCCTAAAATCCTCACACAGATTTTAGTCTCTCCCTTATGCCACCCGCTCCCCAGGGACAGTCTTTACTCTCTTCCGGGCTCTGCCATTCAAATAATACAGCCCGTTACTCATTTGCTCAAAATATGCAAGTTTTACCAAAGGCCTGCCAAATTACCACAGACTGACTCCAGAACATTTTAGGATGCATTTGATTCTTTGCCGGTCTGGGGTACAAGGGTGGGACTCATCACAAACCTGCATTATCATTCCTTGTCCTCTCAGTCATGCTTTTTACAAGTTGCCCAGGAATGCTGGAGGCCCCCATATTCCCCCTTGCCCTTAAACAGCATTTTTCTCCCACACTTTGAACATCATGTTTGGAAGGTTAGATCACCTCCTCTCTTCAGTCACTCCCCTGCCCCCCGCCCCCTTCCTTTCTAGCAAGCACACGCGTTAGACCCTGCTCCCTTTTCCTGTTCCTCTCCCCCCTCCCCAAATTCACACACACAGCTACTCACACACTCCACCTGCAATACCCCTTCTCCCAGCAGACCACACACTCCACTGTCATGTGCACCAACCCCTCCTCAGGCCCCTGGATATCCCATTACCTTTGGAAAATGCTCTGCGGGTCCAACCACCAGTAGGATAGTTGGTCTCCTTTCAGTGGGATCAGTCCCTCTGTCCTGTGTCTTCCCCAACACCTTTGGCCCTTTCTCCCCGGGGCCTGGAAGTGGGGTGGTGTTTCTGGCCTCATCCTCTTTTTCATCTGCAGGACCTTGGCATATGGCCCTGGGAAGGAAGCTAGACAGAAAATGCCACAGGGTCTGCAGCATTGCTGCTCCAGCGAGCATCCCAGGCAGGGAAACCCTGAGCGCTCAGGAGCTGCCCGCTGCCAAGGATGATGTGACTGCACTACCAAGCACCCCCAAGACGGGAATCGGCACGGCAGCCAGCGGGAGGTTCAACCCAGCGACTCCACCGGCTCAGATTCTTTACAGACCGCTCCTGCGGACGCTTCCTGCCTTTTGAAATTGCTGCTACCGCAGTCGTGCCTGGCCTGACAAGCAGCTCATTGTACCAGAGCCTCAGAAATCTGATGGCAACAGACAAAGCACAAGCCCCCTGGCACGGAGAAGCCGAGACGCTGCGCTTTGGAGACAGCTTGGACAGAGAAGCCGAGACGCCGCGCTTTGGAGGAAAGCTAAAGATGAACCTCTCCGAGAGGAGCTTCTCAGAGCTGCCAACTGAGCCGCGCGTCCCGGCTCACGGCAGGCGAGCGGCGAGGCAGAGCAGCGATGCTGAGCACCCAGGCTGCGTCCCCACTGCAGCAGTGCCCAGCCAATCCCGGCTCCCAGCACTGCGCTGCTCCGGAGCACGGCAGCGCGCGCAGCGGCCGGGAGCGCGCCCGGGCCGCGGAACCGCCCGCCGGGCCGGAGCCTCCGCAGCGCCCGAGGGCTGCGTGCCGCCCGGCAGCCCCGGCTGCGGCTCTTTGCTAGGGCAGCAGATGGCTGTGCAGAGAGAAGCCGGCTTTGCCCAGCCATGGCCGCATTAACCTCTAAGTGCGCTCTCTCTCCCCAGTCTATTATGGTCTCATCCGTGCCTACAATAGCTCTTTGGTGCTGCATTGTGCTGCCGCCTTTGCCTCCCAGCACAGCGTTTCCAGCCATTCATCAGTGTGAGAGCTGTGCTTAAACCACCGCTGGTTGGCCGAGCTCTGCTGGAGGAGCCCTGAACCACCTAGTCAAAGGTAGGATATTAATGAATATAAGCACAGGACACATGATACTGCTTGGATTTCTACAAGAAATGCCACGCTTTCTCTGCTGCCACAGCAGCAGTTGTTCATTGATTAGTGAGCTGTATCGGCCTCCCACCAGAACCCACCCTGGAGGAACCCAGCATTTTCCATTTTACAGTTCATCAACTTCGTATTTCCAGATTCTTTGTGTCCACAGAAGGCACTACATGCCTCATTTCCAAAGTACTGTGACTCTTCCACAAGTTTGGGGGTTTTAACACCAGAACCCACCCTGGAGGAACCCATCATTTTCCATTTTACAGTTCATCAACTTCCTTCATATTCCCAGATTCTCTATGTCCACAGAAAGCACTGCATGACTCATTTCCAAAGTACTGTGACTCTTCCATAAGTTTGGGGGTTTTAACAGGCAGAAAAAATGAGTACAAACCTACAGCTTCCATCACCTGGGGCTCTCTACCCAACACAGCACAGCAAGAGCCACAGCAAGCAAAGGACCTCAGTTTTCAGTTTCTAACTTTTGAGAGTGACAGACTGCAGGACATTTCTGGTATACAGATATTAGATGTGAAAATACCATCCAAAATCTAAAAGGTCTGAGAGCCTCAAGCAGCCAAGTTACACATAAATTTTGAGATGAACATCACTTTTGGGAACTTGCTGTCATTGAATTCCTATAATGAGCCTAAGTAATGGAAAAAGTGAGAGACAAGTACATAGAAGACACCATATGCAAAAAATTCTTCTGCAAATACACCAGAATTACTTAAGAAGAAAAAAATGCGTTTTAATCACAAGGTCCATGTACAGGATGCAACAAAGTTTTTTATCTTAAAATTTGACACATACCAACAAGTAACCACACATTAAAAAAATTTTAAATTATGGGGCAGTAACACTGGGGTGAGGCTGTGGGAAAGCCCAGTCCCTCTCTGAGGGATGGCACAGTCTGGTTCTAGTTGGGAAGCAGTCAGCAGCTCAGGCACAGGCAGAACAGACTGAGGAATTCTTGTCATACCTCCATTGCCCTGAGCTGCTGTCAGTCATCCCAGCTACAAGCACAAAAGTTAAACTACTTTCTAACACATAGTGAATCAAATCATTTAAGATGACATTTGGAAGTTTTTAATGCTCTCAAGCCAGATGAACAAAGCAGATTTTCTGAACTGGGCACAGTTCTTCAAAATCAGCTTCTATTAGCCTAAGGCTGTGGTTTCACAAGCAGCTGTGAACTAATCTGAAGCTTACTGCCACTACAAGTCATCTCACACATCCACTTAAGCCCTGCACTTACCTTGCTCCCATGCTCTTCTGACAACCTCATTAACCCAACCAAAAAACTGCTGGGGTAACCAGCTGAGGCTACTCATGGATAGGGTCCAAAAAAGTGTGGAAAGGGCATCTCAGTTGCCTGCTGCAACAGGCAGGCTGCCCTGCCACTCACACAGCTACAAGTCACCATACAGAAGGCAAAGCACCCAAAGCAGAACTTGAGATTTGTCCTCTGTGGTCACTTAATACTCACAAGGCCCCATTTAACACAGCTGATGTTACCTGACACTGTTACAATTGTTCCCCTGCATTAATATTAATATTAGTGGTGTGTGCACATCAGGGACCTCCATCCTCCTTTGTTCATGCAGAGATTTCATAAGAAAATACAAGAAATTACATGCCTGGGGTGTAATTAAAGCAGAAACTTAGCAATGCTTCTTTGGCCCCTGTCCTCACAAAAGGAAACCTCAGAGGAATTCTGCCACCACACTAATTCACAGAACTCCTTCAGAACAGACAGAAACTTCTAATCATATTTAAGAAAAAAAAGGCATTTATTTTACCAAGTGGGGAATTTTATTAGGTCAGAATAATAAACCTAGTAACAGCAAGATAATTATAGCTAGAAGCAAGACAACTGCACTCCTACAGGGAATTTGTAGGGAAGTATTACTCTACCAACACCACCATGAAGCCAATCAAAAAAGATGTAATAAATACTGTGAGTCCAGCATGAATGGTGACACAAAGGAACACAAGGAACAAAAATTCACTTTTTCTAGAAATCATGAATGAACACCTAGGCTACAGTGAAACAGCTTTCCCAACCTCAGCTTCATTAGGAGACAACTATTCCTGCAATTCCAGCTGTTTGCATGATCCAGACCTGGGATTTAAGGCAGAAAAAGCAGGAGGGCTGATGTGAATGCTGGCTCTTGGCCAGCACACCAGTCACTGGGGACAGAAGGCGCCTGTGGCAGCTGGCCTCAGAGCCCTGCACACCAAAATGGGTAGTCATTAGATAGCCTGAGCAGAAGCTGACAATAAAAAGCTGTAATCTATCCAAAGGGAGACAAAAGAGAGAGAAAAAAGCAAGACTGACATGTTTTGCTCAATTAAAGTATTTTCCTCAGTACTGCAAGCTGGAAGAGGGAGGTTCTGTGTAAGCCATAAATTAAGGTATCTTGTACCCTTTTCAGCCACATCATCATACCTGCTGAGTCTAAAACTCCAGTTTTCAGGCAGACACTTGCCTTTTCCAGGCTGGTATACTTGGCAGAAATGAACTTTTGCTTTAAGATGGTTTCTAGAAGACTTCTGGGTAAATGCACAGCGATTTCTTGTGAACTTGTGAGTCTCATCACCGACAACTTGCTAACATGTAAAAAATGTGAGGGAGTTCAAAAGAAAGGGGGGCAGAGGGAAGGGGCTGTGCTGGGGGCAGTGATCCCTCTCCTCCTCCAGCACAGGAAGGCTGCTGGCATCTCTGGTTCCTTAGGTGACCCTGCAGGAATGAGCAGTGACTCATCTCCTTTGGGAGCCTCCTGGAAGCGCCCCAAGGAGCCCTGCTGCTTACATGTGTGCCACCCAGAAATAGCACCCAGCCCCCAGCTGGGATGGGCCACCATGACTCTGCCAATTACCTCTTATCTTTTCAAATTTAGTTCCTGAAAGAGGAAAACGTTAAGTATGTCTCTACTTCGCACTTTTTACAAAGCTGAAGTTAACCCTGCACAGTGCTTCTCACACTGTGACAAAATCTCAACCACTGCTGCTTAAATAATTAACTGTACATTCCAGTACATTTATATATTAAGGTGACACAGAACAGCTCAGGGAACACTGCAAAAAAACCCAGGTCTTCTCGTTGCAGAAACCCTGGCACAAGGAATTAGCTACCCAAGCTGATCTATGCAGGCATCCACAGCCAGTGCCAGAAATACAGAGCGAGCTGGCCAGGGAGGGGGAACACAGAGCCTTTGCTCAGGACTGAGAGTTCCACCAAGGTCATATCATATCATATGAAGAGCAGGGATTAACCAAGGGACAGGGAATCCTTAATACTCAGAAATCAGAAAATCAGCTTCTTGCTGCACCAGCAAGAAAACAGGTAGTGAGAAAGGATGGCCCTGCAGCAGCCCAGGCCCAGGCCTGCCCCCACACAGCTCTCCTCAGGCTAGACAATGTAGGTTCACATACCAAGCAGCTCTGCCTTTCCAGGCAACTCATCATCTAAAAATTTCAAATATTTCTCTTAGAGTGGAATTCTCCACTGCAAACCACTTCAGCTGCCAGAAGCTTCCCTGTAGCTCATGACTTGGGAGTTGGAAAAACTCAGATATCTCAGCTGCCTTCCCATGAATTATCACAGCTATGTTTCTCCACCCAAGACAAAGACTGGACCATCATCAAACTTTGCTCATGTCCCACATTCACAGGGACAAATATAGCAATAGGACATGAACAAGAACAAAGACTCATTTCCCATTTGTTCCAAGTAGGGCTGTAGGAAAAAGCTCCCTCCCCCTTCTCCTCCTCCCCAACACTGTATCATGTTATACTGTGTGCAACCAAGAGCCCAGGGCTGCAGCATCACCATTTTGTAGGGCTCTCAAACAAGAGACCAAGTCCTTATTATGGCTTTGATGTCTTTTATTAATGCTCAACAACCATTTAAGGGTTCTGCTCAATATTCAGCTAGATTAAAAATAAAAATTAAGAAAAACAGTAAGTATGCTGAAGTCTGGAGTTTTTTACCTGCTGTTATCTCAGTAATCTGACACCTCCCTTGAAGTTGACCTCTTCTCAGAAGCAACCAGCAACTGGACAAGAGGAAACGGCCTCAAGCAACACCAGGGGAGGTTCATGTTGGGCATTAGGAGACATTTTTTCACTGAAAGGATTGTAAGGCACTGGCACAGGCTGTCCAGGGAGGTCACCAACCCTGGAGGTGTTCTCAAAACAATCTAGTGCTACAGTTTAGTTAATACAGTGGTGTTGCATCAAAGGTTGGACTCTATCTTGGGTCTTTTCCAACATTAACTATTCTAATAATCTATGCAGATAAGGACAAGGGGATATGTCCACTACTTACCAAGGCATTGAGTGCTGGTCACTAAAAAAAAACCCACAGAACACACTGAAAGACTAAAGCACTTCTGCATATTCTACACAGACACAATCAGCTGCTTTGGATGAGTTTTGTTGTTTCATTCCACTCAGACTGAGGGGTTCTTACAGGCACTCACTTCCCTACAAAGCTCAGAACAGACCCCATCCTGCAGGAAGCAATACAGTGAGGCCACATCAGTGATATGCAGGATGCCCTTCCACTTACACAATGCTGACATTTAAAATTTACATGCTCTAGTCAAAGGTGCACCTACATCTCTCAAAGGTCAGCCAGCAGCCCTTGGTCATTAGCTCTGTGCAAATAGGACAAAGGTCTCTGCTAAATAAACCAGAGAACCATCAGGCTTCTCCAGTTTTCTGCAAGATGAGACACAAAACAGCCCTGGAAGAATAAACATCCCTCAAGAGTTATACACCCAGTCCTATATCTACATAAAGCAACACTTGTCTAATCTGCAATTGTTTGTTTATACGTAGGGAAAACATGCAGAAGCAAGTCTCTCCTGGGCATATTTGCATCTAAAACCTGTCTCCCAACCTCCTCTCAGAACATCAGCTGGACACACACTGCCCATTTCATGCATTAATCACACTTAGGCAGGGCTGACCAGAGACCAGGTCTGGTAAAGACTTTCACCAAGGCAGTTTAAGATTCCCTGCTCCCCAGCACCTCTCTCCTCCTGTCATCCCTGCAAGACCTGGCAGAGTCACATCCTGGGGTGACTGCAGTGCCAGCCTGTCTCCCTGACATTCCTTGTCCCAAAGCTCTCACTGCAGGGGCTGCTGGCCAAGGCTATTAATAACCAACACTATGCCCAGAAGTTTCCTTGTGCCAAACCCAAGGCCTGTCTTCTCCAAGTCTTTTCTGCAGCTGTCAAGAACTCGTGTGATTGATTAGAGTGCATTTGCGTCTTCAGCCTAAATCAGAGAAGGCAACAAACCCCAAATTCATACCAACTAACCACTCACCACATTTTTGAAAGTTTTATCTACAGTTAAATCACTGACCTACAGTTCTGCTCTTGCTCAAGTGCATGAGAACAGGGTCTGCATCAAACCACACATTTCATAATTACAAAGAGCAAGAACAGGCCTCCACTCCCTACAGATCCAGCAGATATGATCTGTTTTGTTTATTATATTAATAAACATTACTCATGAATGTGTGAATTTAATTAACATGTTATTGAAAATGGTTTCATCTTGTATTAAACTGGTTTGGGTTATTCCCAATAGGCAATCCTTTGGGATTAGTAAAGAGATGGGTGGATGAGAAGTTGTTGGCAGCAGAAGGAGGGCTATCAACTGGAATATCAAACTGTAACAGTATTTGTCTGATACAACCTTGTGTTATTCAACCCTTCACAACGAATTACAAAAGCCCAGCTAAAAGCTCCATAAGTCTCCCAGCAAGATTCAGGACACATAAACCATGAAAATGTGATACTGCATAAATGTATATATGTTTGGAGATGTATTGTGAGATGTAAATGGAAGCTGGAGAGATATCCCAGTCCAAATTACAGAACAGTATTAGGATTTTGCTCTTTTTATCATAAACTGACTTCTGTAACACAATAAAAACTCGGTGCTCCAATTCCAGATGGCTGTGAATGGAAAACAGGTGAAAGCATCACACTGGAAAAAGTCCCTGCTCCTTCTGCCCCTTACAGTTGCTAAGAATTGCAGTAGATTGTGCATAGTATAAAACAGAGTATTCAAAAGTGCTGAAGAAGAAAACAGTTACAAAAACAGCCTGAGAGGAAGAATTAAATGACATCATGAGAGAAGATAAAGTATTGATCAAAAACAAGATTATTTTTTTTTTACGTTTGCAACTGCTACAGTAGAAAGAGTTTCTCAATCCATCGATGGAGTCACTTGCCAAAGAGCTAACTGATTTATTATCTCAGAATGGCATGGACACAGCTGCAAGAGTCCAGGGACACACTTAAAATGCAAAGTTGTTCAGAAGAAAAGCCTGACGCAAACAGAACACTGCAGAGTCCAGCTGCAGCAGCACAGCTTTGCTTCTCCAGTACATGGGAAAAGTAAAAAACAGACCTTGGGGGGAAGTTTGGACAGCCAGGACCTGCAGATCAAAGAGGAGATATGGGGCTAAGGAAGAAGTGATGAAAGCAGATTTCAGCAGCCTGGGAGCTGATATAGTTTTCCATGGGGAAGCTAATACCAAGGGAGCAATCACAGTCAAATATATGAACTTAGAAGGGGAGAGTATCACAAGACCAAGGAGAACATCACTGTTAGGGTAGAGGCAAAGAGGCCATTTGGGACTGAAAAGAAACAAGGGTTATGTTTACTCTGTTTCTTAAAGTGAACTAGTCCAGCAGAAGATGCTGAGCACTACTACAGAAGAGGCAGCTGCAGACAAAGTTCACCACTTCAGTCTGTCTCTAGGCAGCTGGGATTAATTCCACCAGTTCAGACTGTCTGGAACTTCAGCAGCAGAGATGAAGTTTTGGAATGGCACTCCAGCCCTGCAGTTAATCAGGATCAGTAGGAAAACAGTTATATTAGCAAACACACAAATATTACCATCACACATTCTTTCAGCAATAGGACATCTCCAGATACAAAGTAGGAAACAGTTCTGTTTCAGCATATTTCCATTAAGTGCATATTTCAAGTTCCATAGGTCTATATAAAGTCAGAAAGCAACAGCAAGAGGACATTGACCATCCCAGAAGTAGATGAAATTCAGCAGTAAAAGACTATCCCTTCACACAGTAGAACAAGAAAGGCTTTTTAAAAATTCTTCACATGGTTATCATTTTACTGCCCAAACAGAGTGAAGTATGTGGATTGCTTCACGCTGACCACTGCAAACAAGCATTTCGTTACAAGGCTCACTGGTTTGGCACACTGTTATTTGTCAATTGGTTTAAAGATAACAGCATGGATCAAAAAAAAAAAAAAAACCAACAAAAAAACAGAAAGCAAGCATCATTTACATAAGCAAATTCAACCTCAAAGGACATCTGAGTGCAAGCCCTTCTCTCCCCCACCACAGAAAGCCACCTCTAGAAGAGAAAGCAGCAATTTTCCAAGAATGCCACAAAGGGTTTTATCTCAGCAAGCACTCTCAGGCATTGAAGGAGCCAAAATATTGCTCATTTTCTTTTCAAGTTCAGCCTAAAAGTTATTGTTACCACAAGGACTTTTAGCCTACTGACGCAGGGAGATTAGCAGCTCGCAGCTAAGATTGGTGATAACCTCACTTTACAAGCCCAGTGTTTTCTCCATCTGCTCCCAAATATTAGAAGGCAACTCCCATATCAAATGTACTGCTGCATGGAAGGAAAAATAAAGTGCACCACAGGCACCAAGTAATTAACTAATCACAAGCAATCCATGTGATTTATGCCTAAATTGGTCTCCAAATACCATGCTCAATAAATCAGAAAGGTTTTCTATCTTGACACTTAAGCACTTTGCTTGAGTGTGACCTCACATTGAGGTGCCATAATTAGCTAAGGATGGAGCAGAAAAAGGACTGACTTATTAATAGAACTGCCTTGGAAACAGGAAGTTTATTTGATTTCCCTAAAAATTGCTCGACACGGAAGTTTGCTAGCCAGCTGAGGGCTGTTCCCACATTTTTAACTGGAACTTGAGAGTTTTGAACTCTGCATCTTCACTTTCAATGGTTTTTACCCTGCTAAAGGGGATGCTCTACCATACTAATGCTTTGCAAATTCTAGAATGTTTTGAGTTGACAAAGGATCTTAGGGAGCACCCAGTTCCAACCCCCTGCCACTAAATCAAGTTGCTCAGTGCCCCTTCCAGCCTGGCTTTGAACACTTCCAGGGCTGGGGCAGCCACATCTTCTCTGGGCACCCCGTGCCAGCGTTTCACCCCCCTCACACTATTGATGTGGAAGAGGAGTCAGAAGAAGGAAAGAGCTGAGGAACAATACTGACAGACAAGGGCTTCAGCAGAAAGACAGATTTGTTAAGCAGCATCCAGCCAGCGCTTCCCTCCGGCAGCGAGCTCCAGTCCCCGCTGGACGGTTCCTCTGTGCCGCTCCCGCGGCGCGCCAAGCAAAGAAACTCTCTGCTGGAAGTAAAAATGCAGTTTGTTTTAAGGTGCTTCCTCCTGGCTAGAGAGTGTTAGGCTGGATTGCATTGCATGCAAAGAGAAGGGAATGCAAACGGAGGCAGGCATGCAGGCATAAGCACAGAACATTCTGGGTCACGGGGGACTTTTGCCTGGGGTCAAGAATTGTGCCCCAGAGGTGGCAGCAGGTCAGTGTCACAGGGCATGCACAGGTGACTTGTGGTACAATCAGACTGACATAACCAATGCACCCAGCAGAAAACCCCCATGGCACTCCTGTTTTTTCTAGAAACAGCATAACTAAACTACTCACAAGATCACACTGCCAAGGAATTTTCGTGTCTTACAGCAGCTAGGAAGATGCCAACCAAAAAGAATGTCAGAAGTTAAGATGTTAAGATTCAAAGTTAGAAAGGAACTAGACACTCTGGAAAGGACTGTGCAAATAAAGCACTCAAAGTGGGGCACCACTCCCAGAACAGGGAGAGAATAGGAGCTGTCACTTGAATTAAATACCTTTTCAGTGACTCAGAAGTTATTCTTAAACTCTTCTTCCTTCCTGTAGGACTCAGGCACTCTGTGGTGGCACATCCCTGGCTGCACCCATGTATTTATCTCCTATCTTCACATGATACTCTATTTCTTTGTGGCCCTGCACATAAAATACAAGCGACTAGGCAGAGGAAAGCTGTGCAGCACTGAGGACAAGCCACATAGACATGTAAGTTACATTAATCACAGTTAAATAGAGCAGCATCACGCTCAACCTTGGAGCCGTGCAAGCATCAGAGCCGTGTGAGTACAAAAGGCTCCTCGAAACAGAAAGCCAGAGCCGCATGTTTTATACACTCCACGTTCAAACTGTACAGTACAGCAGCCTCCCTACGCTCTAAGGTATTTCCAAACCCATAAAATAAACAAGTTTGGCATAAGCTGTCCTGGGCAAACATGAGTAACAACACGCTGCCAGGCTCATATGAGGAACACAGTGATGGAATAAAACCTGCACAGTTACACTGACTGCAGGAATCGCTTCCAAAGGACCTTCCACTGGGGTAAGTCAGCGTGCAAGCTGCCCTGTCCTGAGTCCTGCAGAAACACGATTTCCTTTATGGTTTTTCCTGCCCAAACACTAACGTTTTAATCTTATTAACTACGGACAGTTAACACCGCAGATGCCTACAGATAGCAAGCGAGCTAATTGCTCCGGGTCTAGTGTGGGAGCCAGCAGGATGGCTCTGAGGTAGGGACCCTTAGGGAGCAGAGCGGAGCAGCCTTGTCGCACCGCTGCCCCGGCGAGACGCAGCTGGAAGGTCTCCAGAGTCCACGTCCTGCTCCCGAGACGAGCACGGAGAGGGCTCCGGAGCGGACTCGGGACGAGGGGAGCGGCCAAACCCTCCCTCAAGCCCGGAACGCGGGACCGCCCCGCCGGGCCGGGTCCCACCGCCCGCCGCCGCTCACCCGCAGGTCCAGCTCGGTGCGGTGCAGCCCGAGGCGGCCCAGCCCCACGGCCAGATCGTGGATGCAGAGCGCGCCGTCGCGATTCACGTCGAGCTTCTGGAACAAGGCGCGGAGACGCCGGTCCTGCTCGGAGGCCTCGCAGACCGACCGCCCGCAGGACCCCGCGTTTCCCCCGCCGCCGCCGCCGCCGCCGCCGCTCTCCACCGCAGATCCGTGCGGGGACCCGCATGGGCAGAGAACGCCGCTCACCACCGGGGAGGCAAGAGAGCGCCGTGCCCCGGGCATGGCCGCGCCGGCACCGACCGCCCCTCACGCCCACGGCACCGGCAAATGGCGCCGCTTCCGCCTTCGCGCCACGCGCCGTCGGCGCCACGTGACGCCCCGCGCTGGCCAATCACAGCGAGCGACACGCCCTGGGACACGCCCCGCGGCGCCCGCCCGGAGAGGCGGGTCGTGACGTCAGAGAGGACGCCCCCGCCCGCACCAATGGGAAGGGAGCGCTGCGGTGTGTGCGGCGCTGCACAGGGAGCGGGGCGGGCGCGCGGGCCGGGCCGCGATTGGCTGCAGTCCGCGGGAAGGCGGCGATGAGCAGAACGCGGCCAATCAGAGCCGGAGCCGCCCGGCAGTTTGAGCTTGACGGACAGCGCGCGCACCCGGTAGGTTGGAAAGCAGTGCGCGCTCTGCGATGATGGACAGGAGAAGCACCCAATGGGATCGGAGCGAGGAAATCCATGGGCGGGCGCAACCCCTCGCTGGCCCCACGCAGGCCCAGTGCCCTGAGACCAGCGGTGGGGCGGGGCCGCCTTCTGTCTGCCTGATGGACAGTGCTGTTGACCAATAATAATGCGGGAAAGGAGGCGGGAGGCGGGCAAATGGTGTGACGGGCAGTTGGGCGAGCCAATCAGGCGTGGCAGGAAAAGGGGCCGATTCTGGAAGCCATTACGCCAGTGCCGCAGGGCGGGGGCCATTGCGCGGGGTTGCCGGGCGAGCGCCGTACGCAATTTGCGTATCGTTGGCGGTGCCAAAGGGGGAGCGGGGGGGACCGACCCCTCCGGGCCCTGAGGGGCCTCGGGGCCCCCCTGCTGTCCCCGGCCCCGGGGGTGGGGGGCCCTGCCGCCCCTCGGGCCGTCCCCCAGGCCCCCCCAGGTGTGACCCCGTCCCCCGTCCCCGCTGCCCCCCATGGCCATGGCGTCGCCGCCGGCGCCCCCAGCCAAGAAGCGGAAGATGAACTTCTCGGAGCGGGAGGTGGAGATCATCGTGGAGGAGCTGGAGCGGGGCAAGCACCTCCTCGTCAACCACTTCAACGCGGGCGTGCCGCTGGCCGCCAAGGCCGCCGCCTGGCACGACATCCTGCGCCGCGTGAACGCCGTCGCCACCTGCCACCGCGAGCTGCCCGAGGTCAAGAAGAAGTGGTCCGACCTCAAGACCGAGGTGCGGCGCAAAGTGGCCCAAGTGCGGGCTGCCATGGAAGGGGGAGGCGAGAACCAGAACGGCGGCGGCAGCGGGCCCGAGGGCGAGGAACCGGCGGGCGGCGCGGCCGCCCCGGTGATCCTCACCCCCATGCAGCAGCGCATCTGCAACCTGCTGGGAGAGGCCACCATCATCAGCCTGCCGAGCGGCGACTGCGGCGTGGGTGACGGGAGCGACATCCCCATCACCGCGTCGGCCACCACGGTCACCCTGACCCAGAGTGAGTGCTGCGCCCGCCGGAACGCTCTGCGCTGCACTGCAGGGCCAGCAAAGGCCCTGACACCCCCCTGCGAGGACACCCCGAGCTTGTGTGGGGACAGAACCACACAGTGGTTTCGGTTGGAAAGAATCTTCAAGAGCACCCAGTTCCAACCCCCTGCCATGGGCAGAGACACCTTCTACTAGACTAGGTTGCTGCATCCAGCCTGGCCTTGAACATCTCCAGGGATAGGGTGCCCACAAGTTCTTTGGGCAGGGAGTAACTCCAACAGAAAGAAATCCCCACATCTCTGTAATGAAATGCTCCTCCCAGTCTGCCCTTGTGGTGTAGGGGAGTGGCCACAAGGCACGAAGGTACTGAAAGTCAGCTTTGACAGCTGGACTCAGCCTTGAAGATAAGGGAATCGAGGATCCTTTGCACCTTGGGAAATTTTTCAGTTCCTCTCTGGGAACAAAAACACAGGGAAAAACTTGTTCAGGGCTGATTTTCCAGCGTGCAGTTTTCCAAAGTGCACCTCTTCTACAGACAGGGGCCATTCGGGGTCTTTGCTGCTGTGTCAGTCAGTTAATGCTGCTTGGAAAGATTGTTCAAAACTGGAGATTGATAAGTGATATTGTCTAGACAGATAAGGCATTCCCTATTTCTTTGGATTGAACAGCCCAGAAGGAAGCTCGAGTGAGGGTGGAGTAGACTTAAATAGGTCATTTTATGCATTGCTGGCCATTGTATGTTATCTCACTGAACAGGCCGTATTCCTGTGGTATTCACTGAATAGTCCTGTAGATAAAAATCCTGTAACACAGCTACTCCTGACTCCCTTTCTGTTCTTTGTTCTCAGTTCCTGCAGAGGCAACCTACCACAGTCTGGAGGATGGGGTTGTGGAGTACTGCACCACGGAAACCCCCACCACTGTCGCTGCGGAGGCGCCCTTGGAGATGATGGCCCATCAACACGAGGTGTCGGCCAAGCCCCAGGAGCTGAAAAGCCGCATTGCCCTGAACTCAGCCAAGCTCCTGCAGGAGCAGCGAGTAACCAACCTGCACGTGAAGGAGATTGCCCAGCACCTGGAGCAGCAGAATGACTTGCTGCAGATGATTCGCCGCTCGCAGGAGGTGCAGGCGTGTGCCCAGGAGCGGCAGGCACAGGCCATGGAGGGGACGCAGGCAGCGCTGAGTGCCCTCATCCAGGTTCTCCGCCCCATGATTAAGGACTTCCGTCGGTTTTTGCAGAGCAATACACCCAGCCCATCGGTCACCACTGACCCTGGCCAGACAGGGCAGCAAGATGGTATGATCCAGTGAAAGAAACAGTGATGGGAGGGGAGCTTTGGATTGATGTTAGGAAAAATTTCCTCCCTGAAAGGGTTGCCAAGCCCTGGCACAGGCTGCCCAGGGCAGTGGTGGAGTCACCATTCCTGGAGGCATTTAAAAATGTGTAGATATGGCACTTGGGGGCATGGATTAGTGGTGGATGTGGCAGTGCTGGGGAAACAATTGAACTCAATGATCTCGAAGTCTTTTCCAAACTAAACAATTCTGTGGGATATCTGCCATGCCAAAAGCCTACCCATGCTGGCAGAGGACACTTGGGAGCAAGGGGTGCTGCCTCTTGTCAGTGTTAATGGCTCCCTTGGAGTTTGGCTGAGTCTAGACAGCTTTCTCAGCTAATCTTGTGCTAATCTGCCTTTTCAGACTCTCATTCTGAGCCATAGCAGGATGTGTAATAAGCCAGCAACTTAACATGAATTGCTTTAGTTCCTCAAACAATAGATTTATTTTTTTAAGTTATTTTTTAATTTCTGTTTGGAAAAAATCTGTCCTAAGTATTTTACCTCTCTTTTTATCTCTCTCTCGAGATCTATAGCCGTTAACTGACTTCTAACGTGGAGAGTTTTGTCAGGATATCAGTGCTGCAGCTGCGATCGTGAACCCATAGTGCACACAGTGGATGCATTTCTGGCTCTTGTTGAAAAGCATTTACTGGAAATTTGGTACCGGATGTGGTAGAACCTTCCCTCTGCACTGAGAGCTATGGATCGTGCTCCTGCAGCGTCACATCCTGCCCATGCAGACTAGCACCCAGCTTCTGTGCATTTTAAATCCCACCAACCTGCCCTGAAGATCCCAGTGGGATTGAAACAGTGCATTCACTTCATGTTTTATCTGTATGCAGTCATGAAATTTCTCTATCAGCTTGGCAGATGTGATGAAACTTTCATGTCTTGGGTACCAGAAACTCTCCTGGGATACATCTTGGCACAATGTCTTTATTGGTCACAGCATAAACGCCCAAGGGCCTGGATGAGTTTCACTGGGGTGGATGGAACAGTGAAACTCCATCTCTGCTTCATCTGCAGTTTGTCACCTCCAGAATACCTTGATCCATCAAAGTGGACCTGGACTAAGGTCCTGGACTAAGCTGCAGCCACACAGGAATTCACAATGTTTAGGAGTTTGTCAGCCACTGTTTTGAGTGAATTTTGGGGCATTACTTGGTTCTGCTGCTTGTGGTGTTTGTTTTGTACTGTTTGGGAGCTGGAAGCCAGTCCATCCATTCTGTGTTTGTCTGCTGGCTGGCCTCATTCTGAGAAACAGAGCTGAGGTTTTCCTCACCATCCTATACCGTTATACAGGGTGAAACAACATTACAGCCATGTCTGAGGCATTCAGGCTATGGGGCTTGGTCCTTCAATGAGAAAGCTTAATTGCACGGGATGGTCAACATGATTCTCACAGACTTGCAGTAACTTCATAAACTTTTAAAGGTCCACTTGTACATGCATGAAAGAAAACTTAGGGAAAGAAAAAAGGAAGTGTAAGTCTTCTCCTTCTACCTTACAAAGTGGTTTATGTTTTACAGGCTTGTGGCTTGCCAGGTTATTACTTTTGAAATGGAACTTTTCCAGTGCTGGTATTTACTTGCTGTTAAAGGAGACTTGCTGTCTTCTTTAGGGCTGACAAGGGAGTGAATTTGCACAATCAAATGAAACCTTTACACAGCCTTTAATGGGGAGACGCTGATGGGGGTCCCCTGGTTAGAGCAGTAGGTGAAGAGGTCACTGCTGTCAGTCCCTGGCCTTTACTCATCTCCTCTTGTCTACATATCTGATGGGGGAGCAAAGGACAACACAGTGAGAAGGGTTTGGTCCATGGAAGACTCCCAACCCCTTGGGACTGACACCTCCAAGCTGAGTCAGGGTGGATCCTGCCTTGTCTGGCATCTCACCACATGAGTAGCACTTGCCTGACTTCCTCTTAGACTTTGTGGAATCAAATCAATTGCTGAATTGAGATTTATTTTTAGAGTGAGAACTATGTAGTATGTGTTGGTTTACCTCATTTGTGTAATGATCTCTCCTTTACAAATATTAATTTTAATAAAAAATACATTTTGGTAAACAGGCTGTTTCAGTTCATTGGTGTGCACCAAGGCAGAAGTGAAAATGAGGTCATGACAACAGCTTTGCAGCAAAGAATCCTCACTGTGAAGGGACCAAGGAGAGCTGTGAGCTACCATGAGTCACAGTAGCTTTTCCTCTTGTTTGTGAACCTTGTGGCCTTTTATTTACATAACTACAGTCTTTTTCAAATAATAGCTTTTACAGGCTTACCTTGGAGCACGAGATATTTCACAGTGTCTGACATATTACTGAAATACAGTAATCTCCCAACTGCTCAGAAAATGCCACAGAAGCCTAAATAATGGTAGAATTTCCAGCCTTTGGCTTTAAATGGCAGTGTGCATTTTTTTTCAGTGACTGAGTACTTCAGCTGTGTTGCTTTTCTGGAGGACTAAACATGTTGCTATTGGAACCACCCATTTTTCCTGTCTTTTCAGGATAAAATCAGAGCTTAGTCAAGCCTGTTCTGTGTACAGATTTTTGTCTCATTAAAAATATGTGGTAACATTTTAAATACAGGGTGAACTGTGTGATGAGGGGCTTGGTTGTTGCTCATGAAGTGGTCATCGAACTTGGAGAGGAACAGAGAAAAGTGTCCCTTAATGTTAAAAGGATGAATGGGTGAACACTGACACGGCAAACAAGAACACACGACATTCAACTGAACAACCAACTATGTCCACACAGAACACGAGCTAAGGAGGAATATTTTAGATGTTTATTTGTTCTCCTGTATTGTTCTTTCTGTACCTAGAGATTTGTATTCAACATCCAGAGTGGGAAGGAGCCATGCAGAGATGTTCTGCCACAGGGTAGATGTTTTGCCTTGGACATGGGGGTGAGCAGCATCTTCCTGCCTGCTGGGGAAAGGGAAGTTTGGCGGGAGACTCTCCGTGGTGAGGAGAATGTTTGTGGCCACCGCGGCAGTAGCGAGCCACCAGGAGCACCGCTGCTCCCTCCGGAGCAAAGCTCCGCTGGCGATGTGTGCGGCTGCAGCCCGGCTTTCCAGGAGATGGCACTGCGCGCCGGGATCCCGAGCACTGCCCCGTCCCAGGAGCCACCCCTGTCCTCCAGACCTTGTGGGATCCTGCTTGCACCCTTCACTGGCAAATATTCTCAGGGCTGAGAGCCTGGAGAGGAGGAAATTTAAAGGGCAGAGGGCAGCTGTGAGATATCCCTGGAAAAGTCATGATGCCTAGGGACTGAGACCGGGTCCCTCTGGTTCCCAAAGACACGGCAGAGGACACTGAGATGTCTGTCTTTGGGAGGAGTTCGCTGCAGAACCGAATGGGCAAGCACAAGATTACGAAAACACATCAAGTACTTCATTATAAGCAAAGGGACAGGTTTTTAAGGGTTTTTTTTTTTTTGAACAGGTTTTAAGGTTTAGGACAGGTTTTAAGGGTTTTTTAGGAGTTTTTTTTAACATAAGTCAGTTTCCCACAAGTACAGTGCACTGCCATCACTGCATCACAGTTCTGGGAGCTGATCCACTCCAAGGGACAGAATTATATGCTCTGCACACTCACCCAAATAACCTCTACTACCAGCACGATTTTAAAGTTTGTCAAGCCTGTTTCGGCAAAGCATCCTTCTGGGGATCTTTTGTGGGTTTTTTCCTGTTGTCATGTGAGAGATTGTTGCCAGCAAGTATTGCCAGCAGAAGGGTGGTCAGATCAGTGTGAAAATAGAAGCATTTAAGATTCTATATCTTGCTTGAAGGCACCTGATAAGAAGCTCCATGAGACTGAGGAGCACAGCTTCCAGCCCATGTTTTGAGTGTGGGAATGAAGTGGGTATCACCTGCAAATGAGTGCCAGATGTGCAGGTGATGAACCCCAGGCAGAATCCCAGCGCCAGCAGGAACAGTTTCTTTCACCTCTGTCACCTGGGATCCCAAATTAGAGGTTGCTGTGTCAAGGAGGAACCACAGACTTACGGTTGCTCCTGATGTATTTGGGGTAACAGCAGCATTTGTGGGGTTGCAGTCAGTGGGACAGACCACAGCCACAACCAGCAATTCTCTTGTCCAGCACAACACTGAAAGGATGGAAGCTGGGATATAGACACAGACTAAAACTTGATAAACACAACAAGCCTTGAGGCAAAGCAGATTCCAAGTCTGCAGATTTTGGAAGGGGCAAATAAGATCCAGTTCCACCCACAGACCTCACAGAATGAAGCGGAGAGTTCTGCTGCACATTCCCAGAACACACTGAAGCAGACATGGAAACCAGTAAACAAAAAAAGCCAGGCAGCTGGATTTTCAGGTCTAGCCACATTTTTGGGGAATGGAATCCACCGACTCCAGATTCCTCAGCTCCCTTTTTTCAATAACAGGATTCCCAGTGCTGGCAGGCCAGAAACCCACCATGCAGGTGTGTCCTTTGTACATCCAACAGGAAACCCAGCCTGGCACAGAAAGTGAAACAGTTCCTGGCCTTTATGATGATGAGTTCAGTTAAATACGGAACAAGTGAAAAACACAAGCAGGTCAAAGTGCAGCTCCCAGCCTGTTATTAAGCTGAGAAGTCACAAGCTTAGAGTAACTCCACATCATGGGATAATCCTATGCAATGGGGATAGGTACCCCTTCCCCTCACAGGGTTTCCAGCTGCCTGCACGCTACAGCTGGCACTGCTGTGGTGTCTGCACCCCCTGCCCCATTTTGGGAGCTCCCCAGCCTGGACCTGCCCCGGGTCCTGGGGAAGGCACCCACCCACTGCTCCTTGGAGCAGGGAATTGCATCCCACTCACAGCTCCAAGAATGCATTTACAGCATAAAGTGACGTATGATCATCTCCTTTTGGTTTTTTTTTGGATGATGAGACTGAAAGCTCATTAAGGCCATTACAGCAGAGGCGACAGGTGTAACAGAGGAGAACCATTACTGTGTTTATGCTGTTACAGCAATGTGTGTAATTTAGTTTTAAAACTTTAATCATTTGGCTGCCAGGACAAATGAATTAGCGTGATGATGCTTTCCAGAGGAAGATGCTGATAATGTAGTTTACAGGGCTTGTGCATCTGGGATTCCCTTGGGATAAGAGATAGGATTTGAAGGCTCACCAAATGCATTATAGGGTCTACCTCACTTCACCTCACTGAGTTTTGTCCCTCCTGCATTTATCTCACCTTAATTCTCCACTGCTGCTTTATCTCTGTCCTCAAAGCAGAGAGGAGGCAAGACAAGGCATCTCTGTTGGTGCTGACTCTCAGAGCACAGCAGTCGTAGCCCTGGCCAGCCGGGCACACCTCTCCAGGAGAGCAGAGGTGAGGCCCAGACGTAACTGTAGAGCACAGACTGATAAAAATATCCCAGACTGATAAGACAGTGCCCTGAGCCAGCAAAAGTTGAGGAAGTGGTGGCGGCACCGGGGAGCGGCCTCAGGAAAGGCTTAGGTCAGGAAGAGCACAGGGCAGGGATGTGGCTGAGGCTCATGGAGCAGAGGTGAGGTGGGCACAGCCACAGAGAAATCCATAGGATGTGAGTCTGGGGTGAAGCAGAATCCAAGTCTATCAAAGCACCTTGGTCACACACACATGCCTTCCCCCCCCCACCATGGCCAATGGATTGCACCTGAGCAGAAAATGATATAAAGCCAGAGGGATGGTGGATGGATGAAGACACCCGACACCCACATTCCCTCCGTGGGAGGCTGGGACTAACCCATCCCTTCTGTAAACAGGAGCACTGTCCTGCTCAAACATGTGAATTTCTCCAGAAACAATTATGCAGCATAAACACAGCAAAATCAACAGGGTGAATTTTGAACTAATAAAGATTTAATCTCTCAGTCATGAGACTGCGTTTGTTAGGAAAATACACACAGCCCTGAGAATGCAGCTACGGTTGCTATACTACACACTGCTCAGCAGCTCGCTGGGCATTCTTCCAAATCCATTTATTTTTAACATCAGTCACATTATTCAATTAATTATAAAAACACTGAGGTTTTCAAGAGATGCTTCTGATAAAACTGCAAAGTAAATATGCGTGAGAACAGCAAGGATTAAAGTGTCTGTAAACTTTAGCATTTGAGGCTGTTGCTATAAACAAGAGAAGTCCTCGAGAAGGTTATTTACCAGAGTGAATCACAGCAGATAACAGAGTCTCCTCCCACACACACACAGGGATCGTTTGTCCTTTACCTAGGGATGGAAGCAGAGCATCCACATGTCTGTCAGCCCTGTCAGCCATGTGCTGGGGCATGAGAGGTGTGAGAACTGGCCTGGATTCTTCAGATGCCTCTGGTATTTCAGCATCATAGCTTGTAAATATCAAATATTTAGCAGGCTCTTTCCTAATAAGTTGGAAACAGAAATCAAAAAAAATGCCAGCCCATCTCCAGCAGTGCCTCAAATCCTTGAAAACACCAAATAGGAACTGATGGAAGGATTCAAGCCTCACCTGTAAGAGCAGCCTATAAACCTTGCTGTTTCCTGATGACTCCTGGTATGTCCTGTGATGATTTCACTGTACTAACATAAAATGTTTTCCCAGTCCAAAGTCTGTGTAAGCTTAACCTGGTAAGCAAAAATCGTAACAATGCATTTGGTTTAATCCAATTTTTCACTTTTATCCAAGAACATTTCTATGTACTTTTCCTAGCAGGCTCTTTTTTTTTTTTTTTTTTCTTCCCAAGGCTCACATTGTGGTGGAATTATTTGATAGCTCTGATATTATCTGTATAAGATGGCAGATTACAGGCAAGGAGTCTGCGCATCAAAGCCTGGCAGAGAGCAGGGACTCTCAGGCTTTCATCCAAGCTTTGCATATCAGCCTTGGGAACAGTTCCTCCCATACGAGCCTCAACTTCTCAGCCACAGTGGCTCTTGGGCAAACGCCTAAATTTTAAATCTAGGCAAATCACGTTGATGATTGCAGCCTCCTTCAGGACAAGGAGAGACATTTTGTTCTGCTTGCCCTTAAACAATGGAATCCAGACTAACCAGGGATCCCAGCCGCAGCACTGGACACAGCAGCAGCACATAATAACAGGGAGCCATGCTGATGAAGGGATGTGCCCCACTGGCTGCCACATTTCACATGTGGACAGTGAGATTCCAGCTCTGGGCCCTGCCTCGTGCTTCTCCCCAGGGCTCTGTGGTACCAGGGCCTCCCTCCTGCTCCCAGGCAGGCCCAGGCACTGCTGGCCTGACCCACAGCCCCTCTGTGGTGTCCTGAGGGGACAGGATGGCCACACCGCCGAGCGGCCTGAGGAGCCGTATCCCTGCAGCCCATGGGACATGCTGATGAGAGGGATGTCACCAGGAGCTGCTTGGGCACTGGGACAAGCCGGGGGAAGAGCTCCTGGCTGTCAGGAGGATGCAGAGGTGACATCTGTCACCAAACCACAGAATGGGTCAGGTTGAAAGGATCCAGAGTGGGTCGTCTGGCTCCATGTCCCTGCTCAAGCAGGGTCATCCCAGCCCACATGGCACAGGATTGCACCCAGACAGTTCTGGAATGTCCCCAGTGAGAGAGACTCCAGACCCTCTCTGGGCCAGTGAGCAATCACTGCACAGGAAAGAAGTTCTTCCTTATGTTCAGGTAAAACTTCTGGGTACTGCTTTCTGCCTATTGCCTGTTGTCCTTGTGATTGGCACCACTGACCTAAGCCTAGCTTCATCCCATTGGCACTCCACTTCAGGTATTTAAACACATTAATGAGGTCCCTTCTCAGTTATCTCTTCTCGAGGCTAAACAGGCCCACCTTCCTCAGCCTTTCCTCATAGCAGAGATGCACCAATCCCCCAGTCATCCTTGCTGCCCTCCACTGGACCCACTCCCAGGAGCTCCATATGTCTCACGTTAGAGATGACTCTGCCGTCACCTCTGCCCAGGCAGGGACACCCCAGCGGCAGGCCCCTGCCATCCCCTCAGCTCCCGTGCCAGCTGGGCCAGCTCAGCCTGCAGAGGGGCTCCAAGACACCCCGTGAGGCGGGAAGCCCCGCGCCCCAAATCCCGCTGAGGGGACACCGCGGACCTCGCTTCCCGCCCACCGCCTCGGGCAGGGGGCGGGGCTTGCCCAGACCGACAGCTCTCTCCTCCAATCCCCGCGCTCTCTTCCCCGCCCCGTGCAGCACCAACCAATCACTGCCTCGCACTGCTCAGCCCGCCTCCTTGCTGCTGTCCAATCGGGCGGCGCCGCTCGCGTTCTCTGGTCTCAGGGGAGGGCGGGTGTTAGGCGCTGTCGGTATTCCCGAAGCGCGGCGGCGCCGCTCTCCCCGCGCGCTGCCCGCGCACCGGCTGCGCTCTCGGCGTAGCGGCCGCAGTTGGCGTAGTGCGGGCAGAGGCGGCCGTGTCGGGGAGCGGCGGCCGCCGTGCGAGGAGCGGGCTGGAGGAGCGGGCAGGGCCGGGCAGGCACCGCGCCGGGACCGCGCCGCAGGTCAGTGGAGGGCGCTGGGAAGCGGGCTGAGACCTTCCGTAAGGCAGCCGGTGATGGGGGGCCGGGAGAGAGGGGTGAGATCGCGCTGCAGCTCGGTGCCCGGGCTGGGAGGGTGCTGAGCCCGGCTGCAGCTCGGTGCTCGGGCTGCGGGGCCGGAGCTGGGCTGCGGCCCGGGCATGGCTCGGTGCTCGGCCCCTGGGGCTGGGCTGCGGGGCAGCCGGGGGTTCAGACGGCCAAGAGGTGGACTAAGATCTGGGCGCAGCTCAGTGCCCGGCTGGGACCGAGAGCTGGGACCTGGGCACAGCTGAATCCACGGCTGGGACAGGGAGCTGGGACCTGGGCACAGCTGAATCCACGGCTGGGACAGGGAGCTGGGACCTGGGCACAGCTCAGTGCCCAGCTGGGACTGAGAGCTGGGACCTGGGCACAGCTGAATCCACGATTGGGACAGGGAGCTGGGACCTGGGCACAGCTGAATCCACGATTGGGACAGGGAGCTGGGACCTGGGCACAGCTCAGTGCCCAGCTGGGACTGAGAGCTGGGACCTGGCACAGCTCAGTGCCCAGCTGGGACTGAGAGCTGGGACCTGGGCACAGCTGAATCCACGGCTGGGACAGGGAGCTGGGACCTGGCACGGCTCAGTGCCCGGCTGGGACCTGGGCACAGCTCAGTGCACAGCTCAGTCCCGGCTCGGACAAGGAGCTGGGTCCTGAATACCATTCAGTGCGTGACTCTGGAGTGCCAGGCTGTGACCTCACAGTAGCCAAGGCTGAGACCTGGCAGCAGCTCGGCACAGGTTCAGGTACTGCTCGTGGTGTGGAGCATTGGTCACCCCCTACTCTGCTCCGAGGTGTCTGCGGGACAGCAGAACCCCGGGGAGGTGCCCAAGCCCTGGCAGAGCCAGCTGGGTTCTCCTGCAGCCACGGGGCAGGAGAGGGTCTTTAATCACCCACTCAGGCAGCTCCTAGAATCCATGAGGATTGTTTACTGCCCGGTGTTCATAACCTTGTCCCTTTGAGATGTTAATCAGCTCCTGCCTCCGTGGTTTTGGTGTTTTGTAAATGTGTAACAAAATCGCTGTCTGCAGCCCCAGATCTGAACCAAACAGGGCACAGCTCTGGGCAGAGCCGGTGCCGGGGGAAGGCAGCATTCCCGGTGGGCCTGGCCATTGGACAGCCAGATGACCTGATTCGGTTGTTATGCTGGGTAATCTGGAGCAGGCTGCTTGTTTTTTCCCTCTCTGCTGCTTTCTCCATTTATAAGATGCAGGTGCTAATACTTAGGGCTGGTTGGAAATGGAGGAAAGAAACATTTTTAATTTCTTGAGATGATTTTTCCTTCCTCTTGTTAGGCTACGTACTAGAATGATCTTGCGCTGTAAACTGTTTCTGAATATGATGACTGAAAATAGAGCAAATTTTTATTAGCTGCTTTGCAAAACAGAAATTACAAGGGGAATGACAACAGTGAAGCCTGCCCTAGGCAAAAAGGAGAAAGAGGATGTTGGGGCTGGGCTAATTGGGGCCATACCTCTTCAGACTGGAATGAGTCTGGACTGAATATTACCTATCCAAACAGGTTTTAGAGCAGGAGGAGGAGCCCAAGACTGGCTGGAACTAATTTACTCATTTCCCTCCCAAAGGCTGACCCAAAGACCTGTATCAAAGAGTTGCACAAGAGATAGAGACTGGAAGCTCTTTGAATGTGCTGCCTGCAGACTTAAGGCCTCTCCAGAGACTCGAGATGACTTCTCACAAGAGATGCTTTCAGGAGGGGTTGTGCTGAAGACAGAGCACTGCAGCCTCTAACTGGGACAGCTCCTGCTGGTCTGGAGCTGAGACCCAACTTCCCTCCCTCCCGTTTCCCTTGGAGATGTTGCAGAGATTAAATCTGACCTCTTCCTGCTCACCTGAAGCCTGCCGTGGCGATGATCCCACAGCCAGATCCGACCACCAAAGAGAAGAGCATCGTGCGTTTGAAGCTGGGCCATCGTCGTAACTGAACTGGAATTTACTCCCTGCTTGTGCTCCCAGAACGACTGCCCTTCCTCTGCTTGTCTGTTTGTGCTGTGAGCCACTTCTCCCTGATCTTGTTTGGAATTCCTGAGCTTTCCTTGCTGAATTTGCCCATGGCTTTCCTGATGAAGAAGAAGAAATTCAAGTTTCAGACAAGTTTTACTCTAGAAGAGCTGACTGCTGTCCCCTTTGTCAATGGGGTTCTGTTCTGCAAAATCAGGCTGCTAGATGGAGGAGACTTTGCTAGTTTATCTAGCAGGTAAGACCCTGTCTGCAGACTTGCTGCCTGGCTGTTGTTCTTTCCATGGTTATTCTTCCCTTGAGTGGTTTAGCATATGGCAACCACTTGCTTACCCCTTGATGGGAATTTAATAGTTCTGTTGTAGGGCCCCACATGCCATATCATTCTCCAGAGCAGGGGAAGTACATAGCTGGAGAGCTCTGAACCTGGGTGGTGTTGGCTGATTCGAGCTGGATTGAATTTTTCAGAGATGAGGGGAGGGAGCCGGAGGTCACTCCCCTGCAAGGGGATTAAATCCTCTCTTCTCTTTTCCCTTCCTCCTTGCCCAAGTTCTCACAGACTGTTTCAAACCCTGTTCTGTATTGCCTTCATGCCTTACTTGAAACTCAACTCTGTAGGAATCTATGTCTAAGCAAATCAACCCTTCCCAACTTTGCCCTCTTTGATACTGAATTTCTCTTCTTGGTAAGGGTGGAAGTAGTTTGTTTTGTGTTGCAAATTGCTGTGCAAGGGAAAACTCCTGCCTGGAGTCAAAGTTGTCAGTGTTAAAGACCCAGTTTATCTCCTTGAACTGATGCCATTGCATTTCCCACTTGAGAGCAGCAGTGTTTTCTATGGCATGTTGGGATTGTTCTGCTACACATCTTACAAGGTTCTGCCATCCTCTGTTGGCATTTCTCTGGCTCCTTCAGGCAGGTCTGACCCCACTCTTGTTACTAATTGCTAATAAAAACTTGCTTTGTTTCCAGCTATGCACACAGATTATCACAACAGTATGCAAACATGAATTCCACAACAGCCCAGACTTGCTTTCTGCTTCAAAATGTGAAGGAAGCTTTCAGTGGCTTTCCAAACTTGTTTTTTTACTTTCCTAAGTGACTGCTCAGTTTTAAAGGTACAGAATTAGTTTGTGCTAGCTGTTAACTGCTTTATCCTGGAACTAAAGCCTGGTTGGGTCTGGTTTTCCTCTTTGTATTGCTGTGTACTGACCTTTCTCATTTCAGGAGAGAAGATTTTATTGGGCAAGCATAAAACATTTCTGTCTTGCAAACAGAAGTGTTAGGGCAATGCTCAAAGCTTGGGTGTTTTTTTTCCAGAGGCACGATGCAACCTCATCTGAAGTCCATAGAAGCCGAGGGTGTGGAACACCTCCAGAAATGGACTTTGAATTAATTTCTCTTTTGAAGAAAATCTATCAAAAGAGCTTTTCCTTAGTGTTGTCCCCTGAGGCTAGATCCTTGGGTTTGGTGGAAGCAGTTTATCTAAGGAATTCAAACAGTATGTGAACTTGGAAAGAAATTAACCCTTCCACTTCCTGGAGTCATAACAGAATAAGTGGCACTGGAGGGTGTCTCAGGAAAAGTCCGTGCAGAGAAATGTCCATCTCCCTCTCCTTGTTGTCCCTGAAAGCAGCTTCTAGGAGCCGTCCCTGGGATTTGCTGGTGCTGCCAGCCGTGTGGGTTGTTTTCTGAGCTGGCTGGGGTTCAGTAGTTCGCTCAGCGTTGCAGATGTGTTCCAGCAGCAAAATCAACTGTAATTCAAAACCAAACACGTAACACATACATAGCTCTGAAACGAGCAAAGGCAAAGAGGGCTGGGGGGTTTCCCGCCTTTCCCCCAACCTGTCTGTGCTCTAACTGAAAGCACATGGAAACCTGTTCCTGCTTGAAAAGTTATGGGTCTCAGTGGTATTGAGTCATTTGACCTTTTCCAAATATTTTTCCCTGTTGCAGTTAGAGAAACTTCAGGAGAGATGAATTTCTAGAAGAGTTACTGTGTGGAGAGGCTCCCAGGTCATGCCTTGGCTTTGCTCTGTGCTCGTCTCTTCATTTCTATTACCTTTTTGATACTCACTGGGAAAAATCAAAGGAAAGGAGATACTGTATAAATGTTGTGTTAGAAATCTGTAAGTTGTTTAGAATCTATGATACTGTTTCTCTGAAATCAACCACTTCCAAAACTGATTGGGTTTGAGTTTGTAATGTCTGGAAGGTAATCCTTGTGATCTGTTTATGTCCAAAATCTGGTGTTTGCTCTGCAATTGATTTGGGCTTCTGTGATCTGGGCCATTTGGAGGTCGGTGGCTGTGATCGAGCTGAGCTGTAGCTCTTCATGACTTGAGTTTTCAGAGAACTGATCTGAATAATGTGTCCCTTGTCACCTGGAGTCTGTAAATTGAGGTTAGAAGCAGGTATAGGAGCTCTTCACAGGAAATGTTAAATCAGTTTTTGTAGTTGTCTTGTGGAAAGAGGAGTGTTACACAGGAACCTCCAGAGACAAATTTTTCAGGTTATTTACAATAAGCTTACTTGACACCTCATGCATGTCTGTGGCAGGAGGTGGGAGTATGATATTCCCAGCGAGTTCCAGGTGGCACTGGGGTCATTTTGACCTGTAGGCAAGGCAGAGCCTGCACTGCTGGCTCCCATCAGCCTGTCCTGGTCCCAAGTCCAGCACAGCCTGGGTTGCACACACAGAGCTGCCACAGCCTGGTGCTCAGGGTCTGGTGGGACCCACGCTGGGCTGATGGGAGCCCAGTGTGATTCCTGGACTGCTCACACTTCTGGCTGGAACCTGTCTGAAATGTGTTAAGACTAAATGCTCTTAGGAATTCAAGGATGTCTGGAAAAGCTTCAGGTCCTGTCAGCACATTCAGCTTTGGGGATCTGCCTCTCCTGGGTTTTCTGGTTTGTTTGGGTTTTTTTTTAATTATTATTTTCTTGCAGGCAGGTACTCTTATTTCCAGTCTTCCTGTGCTCAGGCCTTGCATTAAACTATAGGTATTTTAATGACTAAAGTTTCAGCTGTAAATATCTTTTTGCTTGTCCTTTCCTCTCCCTTTAGGCTGTTCAGGGACTTCTGAGGAATAAAGCTCACAGGTTTCACTTTGCAGTGCTCTGTGTTAAAAGCATCTATTGTGTCTCTGGGTTTATCACCTTGCAGTTGGATTAAAGAAGATGGGCATCTGAAAAGACATCTGAGCCAGGTGTAGGCCAGGCAAATGCTGTATTTCCCAATATATTGAGAAGTACCAATATATTCCTTGAATATTTTTAATCCAGATACTAAAATAGCACAACCACCAGTGAATTCAGTTGCCTCCCAAGTGTGTTTAAAAATAGCAGGCACAGAGAAGTAGGGATGTATTCATGGCAACCGTTTTTGTGGAGCAGGTGGGCGGCTGCATTTTGTACCGGTTTGAAGCTTTCTGGGGGGTTTTGCAGCTTTGTTCCTAGAGAGATGAGACAATAAATTCATCAGGAGGCATCCCATCCATGCATCAGCACAGGCAGGAGCTTGGGTATCCAAATGAGTGCCTAAAGCCACAGGCTGATGCAGTAGGTTCATGTACATCTTTGGGTATCCCAGAAGAGGAAGACTCAATTAAATTCCCCCTCTCTGCTTACAGTTCATGCTGAGTGACAGCCAGATGCTCTTTGCCTTGGTGCTGAGTGATTTCTGGCTCTGTGTTGGCAGTGAGCCTTGCTGGCACACCATGTGGAGGAAGTGGAAAGCCAGGTGTTATCCACAGACTCCTGACACCTCATCCTCCATTGTTCTGTTAGCCTGCCAGCAGTTTCACTCTGGTATTTCTGGATTTGAAGGAAGGGATTGTATTCTGAAAGCCCCTGTCTGACTCTAGAGGAAACACTGTTTTGCATGAGTTGAGCAGCTTTGAGGGCTTTTCCCACCTTCCTCATTGTCTTCTGAAGGCACCTCAGACTATTTTTTTTCAAGACCATGCTTTTCCAAGCATCTGCAGCATTTAGTTTGGTTTTCTGATCCTGGCACTCTTGCAGCAGTTTGAAACAATGAATGTAGCTTGTCTCCAGCAGCCCTGCCCTGTTTGCATGTGGGCTCAGTCTCGGAAGACCTGACCCTGTTCGGGTGGTCTGACCTCCAAATATGTCAATGCTGCAGCCTGAACCCACAATGTTCTTAGCCTTGCAATTTCTAATTGAGTCAGTATGAAAGGCCACTTCCTGCATTGCAGACTTGATTTATTTTTTGGGGGTGTAAAGCTTCATCCAGAATACCAAAGCAACACTGATATTTGGGAAGGCATCTCACACTGACAGCTCCTTGTGGACTGAGGTCAGCTTTTGTGCAAGTGTGGCTCTGTCATCATCATGTAGGCACAAATGAGCTACTTGCTTTTGGCAGCTGGTGGGATAAAAAGCATCGTAATGCCTTAGTGATAAACAGAACTTATTCACTACTGTAGGACATAAATAAAGGAGAAAGCATTGCCCTGCTAACATAGGGCTGGTGATTGATTCAAAAATTGTTTTGTGAAGGGTGGTGCAAGTTGTGCCACCTCCAGAATGCAGCTTTTGGTGGTTGGAGTTAGAAATCAACTACTTCACTGTCTTTACATAAATAGTCATTGTGCCTGACACTTCAGGTAATTAAGCTGACCATGTTTAGCTTTTTTCAGACCTGAAAATCCTTAGCTATTTGTTTAATCAGAGACTGAAATACAGGTTCAGCCTGATTGAGATCTGAATCTTGACTTCTGTCTGCCTTAAAAAACAAAGGTTAGGTAACTAAATAGTTTCTTCTAGAGGTCCCAAGAGAGAAGAAAACTGTCTGTAGTGAAAAGGGGATCACTTGCTGAGTGCTGTCTTTTGATTCCAGTGGGATTGTCGTGGTTTAGTAGAGTAAGGATCTTGATTGTGACTTTAAACTGTTCTCCCAGTTCCATATTTTAGGACAGTGTGTGCTTGGCTCTATCCTCTGCTAGAGCATGTGTTGTGTTAACGTATTTTAAAAGTGCTTTTGTTGCAAATTTGTCTGGAAACGCAGACTTCCCTACATGTACAAATATTCCTATTATACAGATCAATAGACTTCGTTTTCGTGCTCCAGAGCAGCTTCACATAACATCCTTCCTTCCTGGCAGAGCCTCAGGAATAGGCTGGGGGTGTTAATGGAGAAGTGATTTGAATACAGTCTCTAGAAGCGATTTGCAATAAAACATGACCTATTTCAAGATAATATTCAAGCATAATACCTGCGGTGCCTTACATTCTGAAACAAATACAAAGAATACAAAAAGGGGGTTCATTCCAGTAGTGCAGCTAAATATAGGTGCAAGCTGTAAGAGCAGAAGCAGTGAGTGAGGTTTAACCTCTTACAAGTTGAGTGTTGGAAAAATTGCAGAAGTGATGGAGCACCGCAAGGTCCCCAGCACAAACCATCTTAGCTTGTGCTTTGAGTCTGCAAAGCACTTCTCTTACCTTTTTTGGCCTCTGCTTGCTACACCTGCAGGGTCTGACAGATGCTTTGGAGCAGGCTGATTTGCTTTGTGCTATACTTGCCTCTTCCTGTCACCGTGTCAAAGCCTGTCACAAGACTGGCAGAATTACATTAAAACCTTCCTGCCACAGGGGCTGTATCCTGTCGAGTAAAGAACAGTCTCTGTTCATGGCCTGGCTCTGTCCTGCCTGCTGTGGCTCAGGCAGAGGCTGCTCTGCTGACCAGAAGCTGTGACTGAGCACTGTAACCAATACTCTGTGTGTACAGCATCAGTAAATACGTTCAGATACAGGCGGCTTTCAAACTTCCCCCTCGTCGCTGATTCTGAGCTGGCATTGCTTTGACAGCTGACTCTTAGCAACAGCCTTATATCTGTGACTTAAGCAGCCCTTGGCTCAGAAAAATTACTCAATGAAAATTAATGTTCTGCTGGGAAACCAGGGTTCTGTGGCCCACTTGATTTGCAGGGTGATAATACCATCAGTTCTGCCTGAGAATCAGGGAAGGTAGGTGAGAGTGGCCCTGTTCCTTTAAGACATATATTTATTCCTGAAATACAGGGAAAAACTTAAAGGGCTTCCAGTATCTTTATTCTTTGTGCTCTTGAGCTGCCATTAGGTTGACTCTAGCTTTGTAGCTGAATTTCTGAGGAGTTCATGAATGCCTTTGGCAGCCTGTGGTCTCTCTGCTCAGTGGTTGGTATTTTAATAGGCCATGAGTTGCCAGTGGCAAGTTGTTCTGTTACCAGTTTCTAGATAAATGAGGCAGGTATGGATTTATTTCTTGTTATTATTTTATTGCAGGAAACCACATCTGGTAGTGTTTTACGAAAGAGCTCAATGTCTTCTCAGCTCACAAAGCTCCCTCATTTCAGGCCTGGCAGTGTGGGATGGTGAACCCTGCAGCACCCACCTGTGTGTGTGGCTCTGTGAGGCCTCATCCGTGCGAGGACAGGCGGATGTGGCTCTGCGTATGACTTCCCTTCTTCAAACAGGATATGTTCTCCATCCTCTGTGGGCTGCCAGCTCTTCACTCTGCTTGCAGCCTGCTCTGAAATGGCTCAGGAATTATTTCATAGCTGGGTTATTGATTAATAATTAGGAATCTTTTAGAAGTTCCCTGGACCAACATTTGGATCTGCACGTTTCTTCTGTAGCATCCTGTGAAGTTGTGTCAGTAATCCGTGCTGTAAAGGTGATCATTTCAGGTGTTATTTCAGGATGTGTCAGCCCACCCCAGTACCAGCTGCTTGCCCTGCAGGGTGAGAGACTTTATTTTTTTCCTCTTGCAGTTTATTCATATTGTGCCAAGTGCACTTGCTGGGAGACACGATGCACGTCGCTGTTGTAACTCCGGACTTGGCATCATCATCCCTCTGGTACCATACCGTGGGACTCAGCATCTCATTTTAGTGCCTGGGTTTGAAAGGCACTTCCCACTAGACAAACAGTTGTGCCAGTGTTCACTGCATGAACAGCCTTCTTGTTTGGTGTATTTTTAATCTGATGAGCAAGAAAGGGAATTGTTGTGCACGATTCGAAATCGCTGATTATCGTGGGTGTCATTGTCACGTGCTTCACATGGGTCACCCCTGTAGCTCAGTGGATAAGGCCAAGGAGCTGGGGTGGAGTTATGGGGGTGAGGAAGACAATGAAGAGGAAGCACATAGAGATGAAAGGATTGGAAGGAGGCAGGTGTGGAAGAGACAGGATGTTCCACATAAGCAGTAGCATATATAGAGGCCACACTCCCTGCGGAGAGCGAGTAGCTGAGCTGGCAGGAGAGCAGGATTATGCCTTTCATTTGGCTGGACTTATCCTACCTTATTGGTGGGAGGAGGCCTTGAAGGAGGTCCCATGTTGTAGTAGGAGATAGGATGAAGCTAAAAATACTTTTACTCCTGTATGCTGTACTTTAAATAAGAAATGAACTCTGTCTGTTCAGCCTGAAAGCACTGTGAGTGTTTACGTGGAAGGAAGGAAAAGAGTATGTGGATTTACTGTCCTGGAAGGGCTAGAAAGCTGCAGCACTAATTAGCAATGGAGCTTTAGAGACCTACAGAGGTCATGTGGTTGGGTTGTCTTGTTCTCTGGTCACTTCTGTTTCCAGTCTTTAAGGGACAATATTGTTCATCAGAATAAAAATGCTGATGGCCAGGAGAGGAGAAAGGAAGCACTTCTCTGGAAAAAACCATGGCATAGAGATTTTTTTTTTTACCTGGCATTGTATCACACTTGGAAGCTTTATCTGTGCTTGAGACAGCAAAGGTGAGGTGGGTGTGGCCTCATGGTGTTCAGTGGGTTTTTGTTTGCATCTGTGTAGGTTGAGGAGAGGGTTTCCAGTTTAGTTGTGTTTCCATCATGCCTATTTCTCCTGCTAGTTCCTGCTGTTCTTCCCATCCTCGCTTAGGCCGTGCCTGCATGTCAGAGAATATGAGGGAGGCCAGTAGGATATTTATAATTCAGCAGTTTTTCCAGAGCTGTTAATTCTCCATTGCTCCGAGATGAAGCAATCCCATTTGCACTTAGGCAGCCTTGCTGTAACCAGTCAGCCCCGGCTAGTGCAGCGTCCTGCTTCCAGACTAAGCAGTAAAGCTGAGCAGAGGTAGTCTGCTTGCCTGTCTTACAGATTAATTATGCAGTAACCCCTCTGCAGGAAAGCTTTCCCTGGCTTCTGTCAGTGGCCTGTTCTGGTAACACCAGGATATTGCATCTATATAAATGTCAAATTCTTACAAGAGCAGTGCTGCTCATTTGTACCTTCAGTAGCCTGCAGTGCTCTTTGCTGCAAGGGAAACTGCTGTGGAGGAGTGTATTTCCTACCACTGCTGCTGTCCTTTGCTGCCTTTCTGCTTTGTTGAACACCCTTTTTGTGCTGGATTGGGAGTAGCTGACGACAGTGTGGCTCCTGTTCTCTTTAAAGTCCATTTCTGATGTAGGTTTATAGTGATGACTTTTCCTGCTTAAGTGCAAGTGCATCTGTTCTCTCAAAACAAACCTGCCTGTTGTTTTCCCTCCAGAAGTGATGCAGTACATCTCCAATGTCATTTGCTGTCAGCAGGGGAGAATCCAGGGAGCATGTTTGAATACAGCTTGTGGTGACAGCCACAGAGGAGGTAAAGCCTCACTGATCTCAGAAACCTGCTCCTGCAGTGGGATCTTGTGCTGACATCTCCCAAGGTCTTAACCAGCGCTTGCTGCTGGCACTAAATGCAGACTCCCATATTCTGCTTTTAAGCAAGATGTAATTTATGAAATTGCCTTTCTCTCATTAGGACAAGTGGCACCATGAGATACTGGTTGTTCTTAGAGAATTGTGTTTGTCTGCAGCTCTGGCTCCAGAGGAGAGAAATCAGCTCTAACTGCTGTGTCTCAGACCCTTTTATCTCCCCTCTTGCTAGCTCTGACACTGAAACTGGGGCAGAAGGGAAGGGAGAGATGGGAGAGGCTGAGTTAGGAGTCCCAGCCCATCACCACTAGTAGAGTGTTGAGTCAAGGTCAACAAGCTTTACTCAGCAGCCTCTTCTCATTTGCAAACCTCTCCTGCTGAGTGCCCTTTTTGCTGATAAACACCAGCAGTGATAGATATTGATCTGTCACTGAGGTTCAGGGAAAACATGTTTGAACCTTGTCCATAAAACCGATCACCTGGTTTGTACAGCTGAATGGTGCCTCTGTAAAGGAGCCATCACAAAATACCTGTGTTGATCCTGGAATGAAAAAGTTGCTGTTAACATATAAAGCCCTTCTCCTGGGCTATTGTATTTGTTTTGAGTAAATGTGTACTCTATAGAAATGACTCATAGGGAAACATGTCTGAACATGGTTGGGTGTTACCTCTTGGGTAACTAAACCTACTTTTAGCACCAGGGCTGACTTGAGGCAGCTTATTTACTGAGAGGCTCTCCAGCATGTTTGAGCCAAATTGCAGTGATGTTACATCATACGATATTAATGAAATTATTCCAGAAATGAACTTGGCTTCATGTGCAGGTTAATTTGCACTATAAAGACCTCTCTGGTACAGCTACATTGGCAAACTCCCAGTTGAAGCAGGGTTGATATTGGCAAAAAAAAGTCACTTAACTATTCTGGCATCATTATGTCTTCACGTGCCCTAAACCTGCCTTAGAGGCAAAACCATTTCTCTCTGCACATCACTTGTGTTAGTGATGTTGTTCCTAGTATTGTGTTGATTCACTTATGAGTTTTCATTTGCCAGTTTTACTATCCCAGCAAATCCTTGACCTATTGAATTGACACATGTCTGGATTTTTCTCATATTTGGGGGCCAGTGTTGATTTATTTTTTGTTTTGAAAGGTAGCTTGTTTTTTTATTAAGTGGCTTTTTCTTCATAAGAGCATCTTGTGTTCAAAGCTAGCTTTCTTACAATAGAGGCTTGTAGCCATGTCTTGTGACCTATGAAGTGAGCACATCATCAGAGTTCTCCTTGGTGGAGTTTACATTGCTGTCTTTCTTCCCTGGGAGTTTAAATTTAGTCAGCAAAATCCAAATCTGGAATCTCTCAGAATAACAGCTAACACTTAGGGGATGAAGAAAGTTTATAAATATACAGCAGAAATGGATAATCAGCGAATCTTCATTTTACATCTGTGGTCTCCCAAAAGTGAAAAGGCTTTTGAGAAAAGCCACGTTGTGATACAGAAACACATATTAGCTCAGAAATTTACTGTATTATTCTACCTTAGTCTTGTAAGCATCTGTACAGAGCAAATTTCAGAGTTTTTCTGAAGTGTTTGGGACCTTCTGAAGCTTTAGGTCCTCAATCTGTTAGAACCACAGGGGAGATTTGAATTGTGATTTGTCCAAGGGGCCAACAGGCCCTGGAAGAGTTGGGATTTTTTCACGCTATTTTAACTTTTGTGGGGTTTACTATACAGTCATTGAACACTCCCTCCATCTATGCCTTCCACCCCCCAGTAACAGGGAATTCTCTCAGCTTGGGTTTTTTCATCCTCCTGTAAGCGTGGCTGGCTGGACAGGAGGTGTATGTTTGAGTTCATAAGAGGTAACTTGGTTGCCTTCATGCCTGTTTTATGCAGATTTAATTGTTCAGTGGTTGTAGTTGTGGAATATTAGATCTAAGAGGTATTTGGGCCCAGAGTTTGTTCTTCAGAGCGTGGTGGGTGTGAACTGCAAGGTAGCACAAAGCAAGAGGAACAACGCATGTGAGCCAGGCTGGAGAAGGGACCACTGACATACAAAACCCTGAGTGTGGGAGCTGGTGCCTGATCTGAGCAGACTCAAGTGCAATTTACAGGGCAGAAACTGCTCTGGTTTCTTCTGAAAGTTAAATCCTTGTGGATTTGCTTATGGGAGGAAAGCACTGGTGGTGGGCTTGGCAGCCTGGCACATGGCTCATTCTTGGCTAGCCCAGCTCCGACACAGTCTATCGGAACAATGGAAGTAGGAGTTGGTGTGGTGACTCAGTGCATGATGAGAGTTCAAAAAAAGCAAATGCGTCTTTCAGCATTCAATACGCAATTATTACAGACTTGTGTGTTAGTAACTGAGTCATATATCCAGTTATTCCTTTCTTTACACTTAGGAGTTTGGTAGTTCTTTGCTTGTGATGTTTTTGCTCCTGGCACACATCCCTGGCCTCAGACCAGAGAGAGCTCGTGCTCTGTAGATGTGGCAAGAAGTCCTTGGATGTGTCTTGCTCTGGGTTGGTCTGCCTTCAGCACAGAGTGTAACAATAGATTGCACAGCATTTACTGTTACACTCCCTTCTTGGATTTGTTTTCCTGATGTCCAGCTTTTCTTTTTTGCTTCCAGATGACAGAATGTAAATTACAAATACCTCGAAGCAGAGTGGCTCTGCTGGGCACATCCCATATTTAAAGTGCCATGAACCCATCCCTTGCTGCTCGCAGCCAAGTCTGTTAGAATTATTTCTCCATGCCTTCTCCCTTCTCCACCCTTGCTTGCCCTTCCAAAACTTATCTGACTTGTTCTATAACTCGAGTTCTAAAGGATCATTTTTCTGTGAGTTACTTTCTCCCTATGGGGTAATTTTTGTTTCCTTATGCAGCTTCTCCTGTAGCACTTGGTCACCAGCTGCATGTGATTTTTTTAATAACCTCCATTGTTTCATTTCTTATGGTATTTTTAACATAATTCATGTTAGGAGGAGCTTAATAGTTTTAAGATATAGATACAAGGAATGATTGGAAATATTTCTTCTAGAATAACTCCCAGTGGTTTGAGAAGCGCTGAATGTAGTGGAGAGCCTGGCTACCCAGTGCAGTGATCTGGAGTACATGGGATGCACTGCACTGTAAGGCTCTTGCCTATGGGACATTGTGCCTGAGGTGCAGCATTTCATGTCTGTCACTTCCAAAAGACACGTGTCTGGGTTCATGTGACTGGGGTGCAGACATAACTGAATTACTTTCAAAGAAGCTCTTAATACACAACTAAGAATGCTGATGCTGGAGGGTTTTGTTCTGGTGATTGACTGGCTGACACTTCCATTCTCCAGGAGGGATTATCACTCCCTGGCTTGTGCTGGTGGACCTTCATCAAGATTGATCACTGCCTTGGAGGGAACTGTAGCACACAGCTCCAAAGATGTACTTTACAGAAATAGGCTTTTTCTGGAAATAAGGTTAAAGCCATAAAAAGTCAATCCCTTGCCTGCTAGATACCAACTTACTCCTAAGGACAATATCTAAATCATTCTTTGAATGCTGTTTTTACTTCATGCTTGCCTTATTGTTTTTGCTCCAGTTCTTTCCTTAGCTGCCTTTCACATACTCAGTGCTGTCATCATTGTCCCCTGTCCCCCAGAGAAACTGCCTCGACTGTTCCTTACCTTGGTTTCTCAGTTGTGGCTGGTGTTTCTTCCATTAGCTTTTTTTTTTCCTGTGCATTTGCCATTAATCCTTTTTCCTGTATTTCTCATATCCAGTCAAGTAAGGATTAAGCAGCCTGTGCTCTTAACTGTGTAAGTGGAATCAGGTTTCCTGAGCTGACTTTCCCCTACTCTTCCTTCCCTGTTCACTCCTCCTCACCTCCCCAGCTGCCAGTGAACAGCAGGAGTGGATGTCTGTCCATCTCCTGCTGCGAGGTAGAACTGAGAAGGTGAAGCCCTGCAGCAGTTTTGGAGCTTGCCTTGTTCTCCCTCAAAAACGCTGGGCTGTGTGATTGGGTCATTCTAAAATCATTGGTGTACACATTTAGCTTTTAGGGAGCCTTTACATCTCACTGCTCTGCTGCAAATGAAGAACTAACAAGTGTAAGCTGATGCCACAAGGGAGATGAGGGTAGATGTCCTTCTTCACCGTGGGCCATTGGAATGGGTTTGCTGGGCGTTCAAAAGTTCATTTTGTGAGTAGGTTGGTAGATGCAGTGACCTTACTGCTGAACTCTTGTTTAAAACACTTGCAGTGAGACATCCAAGTAAGACTTGTATCAAATGACAAAGGCTTGCTTAGTTCTCTCAGTAACACAGTCTGCATCATCCATCTCTGAGCCATTTTTCCATCATAACTGCTCATGTCTACTGAACAACAACCAGCACTTGTCAGCTGGAGAATACGGGGTTGTTTGCAGAGGGGGAGATGTCCAGCTCCTTGGCTTGGCAGTTGTCCTGGCCAGTGATGTAAGCTCAGGCACAGCAGAGTAACTTTATTGTTGGGAGTTCCCTGCAGCCCTTGCACTGCTTCTGCTCAGGGAAGGCACAGCCCCTCTGTGTAAACTTGTAAAGCATATGTCCACCTCCAGGTTAAACTAGGATTTCATACATTGTGTATCCAGCTGGTTTTAATGATTCTGTAACATGTTCCCCAGGGGATATGGTGTGTCACTTCTCATTCCTGGCATGTGACAGGAATGAGAAGCTTCCACTGAGCTTCCCAGCATCTATTGCTACAGTGTTTGCTTCAGCTTTCTTACCTGTGTTTGGCCTCCATGAGTTTGACAACAAAATTAATCAGGTGGTGGCAGCCCTAAGCTTTACTGATGTGACCTGTTCCTGTGGTGTCTGCCCACAGTGCATCCTGCTGACTGTGGATTCTTCTCCTTTTCCTTGCCAGGCATCAGGATGGCAAAGCCTCAGAGCTGCATTTTTCTTTAATAACGTCTGTACTGCCGTGAAGTTCCCTGTCCTAAGCCCATTATTTGGAGAGACCTGAAGGTTCTGGATTGTAACTCTAAACCAGCTAATGGCTAAATGAGGGCTTACTTTGTATTACATATGTATGTTCACCCACTTTTGTAATTCCTGTGTTTTATAGGCAGTGATTAGGCATTGTTTGTAGTAGGACCTGCTGTGTTAGTAGGATGGAAATATTTTGGTGTGCTGTGAATGCCGGGTTGTTCTGGTTCCTGAGCATCCTAAAAAGTCAGTTTTGAAACAGCCTTTTCAGGGGTTTTTCTTTGCACTTACCAAAGGTCTCTACTACAGCTTTGCACTAGATAACCTAGTTAAAATAGTAACTGTCTTCTCTGGGGGAAAATGCAGGATTGTTCCAGGCTTTTCCAAACTACAAGAGTGTCAGTGATTTTGCTCTAATTCAGCCTTTGGAAAGGCTGGGGATTAGATGGGACTGTTTTAACTGTGTCTCTGCAGATAAAAGCAGAGCTGTGTAAAGAAATTGTGTAGAAGATGCTGAAATAACGTGATCTTTTCTTTGTGATTGAGGGGATTGTACCTGCATTGCAGGGATTGTGTTTCCTTACTCCCCAAAAGACCCACTGCTGGTGTGTGTGTCAGGGCCCTTTGAAGGGCTGTTTTTCACAGCACTTAAAAGAATCTGAGCTGGGAGTTGGCTTGGCAGCCTCTTTAAAATGGTATTATCTCCTGTGCCTTATCAGATAAGATGCTGCTGCTCCTGCTGCAGTGGTGAACCAGGGAGGAGGGGAGTGCAGAGGACTAGGTCTGCTGAGAGGGGGATTAGTTCTGCTTGAAGGCTCTGACACAGATCCACATCTCAGAGGGGGGACACTGAGCATGTGGACTGAGCATCAGAAATAGGAAAGCTTACCCTTCCCCTCTGTGTAAGGAGGAGGAGTAAATCTGAATAAGAAGCTCTTTGTGTGTGTGCTTATCTCTGTACTGTCCCATTTAGCCTGAGGTTTTCCCACATTTGCCCATGCATGAAACATCAGACTGAGACACACTGCTCTAGTGAAAGGTTTGACATTAAAAGCTATTTTTTGTTGCTGCAGCCCTTCCACTAAGGCTGTGGCCTTTTTATGACACTGTCTTGTGTGACAACTGCCATAAAGCAAGAGTGAAACATCTGCTTTTCTAAATGCTTCAGCAAGGCAAAAGTGTTTCAGCGGGTGGTGTGTTGGAAGGTTGATACCCACAACTCAGCTCTGAGTCTGTAAATAGAAGTTTTAATCTCTGCTCTAGTGTTTCATTAGCTGGGTTTTCATGTGGGAGAGAGGTTCACAGTAGCCCAAGATAGCATGGGTTGTATATGTGGCCTTTTTCTAGAAGTGTTTGCTTTACCAACTTGAATTCAAAGTGAGCCTTGTAGCTTTCTGTAACAGTGCTAGTCTGTCCATGGCACTTAAACCACAGCTGGGAAACATCTCTTCTTTAAGGTCTGTTTGTTGTGCATTTTTCTGCCTGTCCCCAGAGCTGTGTATGAGATTTCTACCCAAAGTGGCCTTGGAGGCTTCCCTCAGTTCACTGCTGCCTCTCCAAAAGCAGGTAAAGCAGTGGGCCCTGCTGTGCATCATTATTTGAATTCTCACCATGCTATGGTGAAGCATCTTCTAGCTGCTCTTTTTCTGGTAAATCTTCTCTTGAAATGTAGGCTGATGGATGCAAAAAACTCTCCTTCAAGCTGGAGGTAGATGAGCAGCTCCAGGATTAGAAAACCTCACAAAGCTCTTTTTAAAACTCCACTTTTCACAAAAGCTGCCACAGGATTGCACTGGTTTATTCTGAGGAGGTATATTTAGGTCTGGAAAGAGTAATTACACAGCTCTGAATAAGTCTGAAGTCAGAAGAGGGCAAAGCTTAGCTTGGCAGGGATTCAACCTTCTGGGAGTCTTTTTGCAAAATGATACAGACAGCTTTTTTAAAATAAAACTTCTGAAGACCCATTGCATTGGCACCTAGACCTGCCATTGGTGTGAACTATTTCTGGTTCTCCAAATACAGAGTGAAACTTAAAATTAGACACTTCTGGTTTTAAGCTGTTAGTTTCTGCTTTACTTTTAGTTGCCCTGTGATTAGGATGAAATAACACTTCTCTCAGTGCAGCCCTCACCAGGCTTCTTGGGTGTTTTTTTGTTTCTGCATGATGGTTCATAATTGTACATCAGAGAATATTCCAGGGCTAAATACAAAACTGCTCATCATCTGAGTTCCCTTTTTCTTTTTTGTCCCTTTTTAAATGTTCTCTAATTACCAGCCTAACGATAGCTTGAAGGGAGGTGGATAGGCAAAGCCCATTGCTTCTCCACATACCATCTTTTGGAAATGTGGAACTAATTTTTTTAGAGTTCAGTTTGAAACAATAGAGCTGTTGCTTGCTTGTCTAATGATACAGACCCAGCCCCCACCCTTTAAAACGGAAAAAAAACCAAAAATGGTTGAAATTCATTATTGAATGATTGTGAAACTTGTGACTGGAAAGCAGCTCTGGATTTTGTCTTATAAACTCCTTCTTGCCCTGTGCAAACTGTTCCAAAACCCCTAAGCTGTGTGTGCACCTGCAGCTGAGGTTCATGATCACAGTGCTGTGGGTAACATAACACCCCCAAATCCTTTTCCTAATCCCCTGCACTGTGTGGTATCTACAGCAGTTCTGGAAAGCCAATGTACATCCTTAATAAGAAGCAGCATGTCTGTTAGAGCAGCTTAGGCTAAAGGCAAATTAGCTGTGGAGCTCTGTATTGCTAATCAGTACTTTTTACCACGTTTTGAAGTAATTAGCCTTCATTGGACTTAGCAGCATCCAGCAAATGCTTAATCATGGCTGCATTGTAAAACCAGCAAGAACTTCTGAGTAAGGAAACTCGCATGCTGGAGCAGCTCTTGCTGCCACTGATGATCCTGCAGCTGTGGGAGCCAGGCATGTGCTCTGGGAGCTGGAGCTTAGTCCCATGAGTGCTCTTGTCTGGCAGGAGTTGGAGCTCTGCTCAGGGCTGGGAACAAGGGAACAAGCTCTGTCTGAACATCTTTCACTTGTAGCTGCCTTCCAGCATTCACTTGGAGCTCTGGTGTCAGTAGTAGCTTTAGCATTAGCCTTGCTTTCTAGAAAATAGCACTTCCTTTCCAAAGGTGACTAATGCTGCTAAAATATTCAGTGTTTCCTGCATCCCCCTGTACCTGCCTTATGTTTCTGAAGCATGTGTTCACGGGTGGTTTTCCATTCTGTTGCATACCTTTTCTCATCTGTATTTTGAGTTTTTCCTTCCTTTAGGTCATTTAGGATGCTTATTATTGAGGCAGGTTTAAGGCACTCATATTTGAAATGTAACATGTCTAATTTGGCTGGCATGGTGAATATTTTATTATACGCAAAACCTTTTTAATCCCTCTGGATGTGTTTCTTCCTCCTGTCTGAGAGGGCTGGGGTGAGTTGAGTGGAATAATGAGAACCAGATCTCATCTTGAATTAATAATCCCAGATTCAAAGGTATTTTTGGCACTTAGATGTCTCACTTTTTACTGACTTCAATAGCGAGCCTGGGTTCTGTCTGGAAGGAATTTAAGTTCTCTACCTTGAAGGAATTGTTGCCTTCTGTTTTCTCTTGTTTTAAACAGGGATGATCAGCCTTTATCTGCATTACGGAGGATTATAGGTTTCAGTTTTTTTGTCATCTGCTCCTTTTCTGTTCTCTGTGTCTGCCTTGGCTGGCACATTTGGTCCCACGGAATGTCTTGGAGGACCAGCAGGGACCTCCTGGCTCAGGATTGAATCCCTGGATCTGTCCCATTGGGCTCACCTCGAGGTTGCCCTAATGGAATGTGAGCTACAGCTTCTTCCCCTTCCTTCCCAGAAAGAGTGGAGACACTGCCAAAGCTGATCACTCTCCCCTTTGCCACCAGGCCCTTTGGCTTACACCATGCCTGGGTCAGATGGTGGGCAGCCTCCCTTTCCCTGCTAAAGCAAACAGTTTATCAGCTGCCTTTGCACCTTTGTCCTGTGCTAGGAGGAGAGATAAGAGTCAGACTTGCTTGCTCACAGCTGTCAGCAGTGCCTTCCCTTCCTCCCCCGGCCTCATTACTTTGAGAACTGAACTGGCTGAGGGCCAGGCTCTGAGCCATAAATGGATCAGGTCCTGTAGAGGCTCTGTAGGAAACCAGAGCCCTGTGGAAGGACCCACACACTTTGTTTCCAGGCTCCTTTGAACCAGCTTCCTTGGAAAGGTAAAATCCAGCTTCCCCTGAGGGCTGTGCAGAAGACAGAGCTATACCTGAAGTGATTCCTGCACTCAGGAAGGTTCTTCTCTTCCTCCTGCAGGCTCAGGCTATGCCAAGCCATGTGCTTCTCCATTCACCCTGGAGATCAGGATGGTCTGCTCAGAAGCTGTGCAAGCAAAACCACCTCTTCCCTGGCCAAACCCCTGCAGGATTTGAAGTGCAGTGTTTGCCTGGTGTGACCCTGTCTGCTTGCACCAGAATTTCCACATGTGCTTTTGTCCTCCTTCAAGCTGGCCCTCCTCACTGGCTTAGTCCCAGCCCGAGGAGCAGGGAAGGACAGGCCATCCAGGACACAGAGCACTTTGCTGTGCAGAGGCTGTACAAACAGACATGCTGGAGGGAGATAAGCTTCTGAACCTTCAGCCCAGTTTGGGTATGGAGATTTGCTCCATGTAGGCCGGACGGTGAATGAGCTAAACCGGCTGAGCAGGAAATGTCAGAGAACATGGGAGAGTTTTAAAGGCAAATTCTGTTGCTGAGGTGATTAGTATTGCTGTAACCTGGGTGGATTTTACCTGTATTGACTAGGAAAAGCTTGATGCTAACTTAACACCTTTGTGTAGTTCAGTTTCAGGTGAACCAAGCTGTTGCAGAGGATCTTTATGGGCTAGGATGCCAGTTGTTAAAAAACATACTTAATAGCTGGTCTTAATTTGGCTTTGTACCTTTATTTGATTTTTTTTTTTCATTCTTATAGAGAGGAAGTTCAGGAAAACTGTGTCCGCTGGAAAAAGAAATTCACCTTTGTGTGTAAAATGAGTGCCAACCCTGCCACAGGGCTCCTGGACCCCTGCATCTGCCGAGTGTCTGTCCGTAAGGTGAGCACCCAGCTTTGCTTCTGGCAGGTAGCACCACCAGTGGTGTACTGGCAGCTGGTTATTGGCTGCTTTTTGGGAGCAAGAAAAATTGTGTGGATTGTGGTGGGAAGGAAAGATTGTTTGGGACAGGATATGCTGGAACAGAGCCTCTCTCTCCAAGAAGAGTCCTTAATGGAGGATGAGAGCGACCAAGGTGGTGGTAACCCTTGAGAGAGAGGCTTGTGAATCCTGAGAGCAGATTCCAGGACTGAGTAATGACTTTCCCCCTGTTGCCCCAGCACATATAATAGCTGCTTTTCCTGTTTTGTTTTGTTTCCCAATATAGGAGCTGAAGGGCGGAAAAACCTACTCAAAGGTAAGAGCATAGAAAGGGCAAATGAAGATGGTCTTGTCTCCTGCTAGTGCTTTACACCCATTAGAAACCAGTGGCTGCTGAGTGGACCAGTCTGGAGAGATATTCATTAGTTCTTAGTTTGAGTTAAGAGATTTCCCAGAAAATTCCACTTGCTGGGATAGGATCCAGATTTGGACAGAGATCCAGATATGGATTTGAGATGGGGGTTGGAGAGATGATCTGCATGTCCTCAGACTTTGGGGAAGTTCTGAGTCAGATGTGAACTCTCTGGCTTCTGGCAGCATGTCTCTAATAAAGAAACAGACTCCAGTTCTGTTCTCCAGAGCACAGCAGCCAGCTGGGGCAGGCACCTCACTGCCTCAGGAAAGCAGGCAGGAGCCTACAGCAGAAATCACTGCCTGCCAGGGCACCAGAGACACAGAGGCAAAAGCCTAACAGATCAGCAGGGATCTTAGTCTTGGTTCTCTTCCTCACTTTTTCTTGCCTGTGCTGTGGGACAGACAATGGGCCACCCCCTTCTCCTCCTTGTGCTGGATCAAGAGACAATGTTGGCTTAGAAGCTGAGCTCACACAGTGCCCGAAATGATGTTTGTTTGAAAATGAGTCACTGCTGCTGGTTTCTAATAAATACATGCTTTGGTCACACACAGCCATGTAAGAATTCCTTCTCATCAATATCCTTTCTGAGGCCATGGAGGCAACTTGGCTGTGAAGGGTCTACTGCCCTAGCTCCTGTGTTCTGCTCTGCTGGGTGGGAGAAGGCAGTGTGTCATTGTTGCTTTTTTGTTGCTAGCTGGGACATAGTCTCTAGGGCCATCAGTTTCTCTTTCAATAAATTCCCACTGTGGGCAGGTTATTCATTCTGCAGAGCTGCATGTCCAGGGAGAGCAGCATAGCTGGAGGAAGAGACATAGCAAATGCATCAGCTTTCTGCAGGATTTGGAAGGCAAAATTAAAGGAAGCCTGAAGGCACGTTTCTATGGTAGAGTTAACCTGGAGACCTTATTCAGGTCATGTTCTAACCTACTTCCTTTTTGCTCAGTCTTCAGTTGTGTTTAGTGGCATTTCAAAGAGACTGACTTCCTCCAGCCCAGAACTGGAGACCGAATCTCAAGTATTTGTCATGTCTTGGGCTGGTATCTTGCTCAGTCTCCTGTGAAAAAGACAGATGTGTTCTCTGAGAAGATGATCTGAAGCAGCTCAGAAATGAGAGATGTCACACCAGATTGCAGTCTTGCCCTGTGAATTAGGCTTGTTCCAGGCAGGTTCTCATGACAGAACTGATTTGGGCTTCCTGATATTTCTAGCAGAAGTCTGTGGTGCATATTTTGCAGCTATTTTTCCATTTTACGCCATGAGTCCCCACCTTTTTAAACTGTCCTATTCAGCTGAGAACTTCTCCAGTCATGGCAGCAGATATAGAGGAAAATGAAACTTGTGAATGCCCTCTGTACCTGGTCCCCCATCAGCAGGCACTGAGGGTGATGGGGCTGTTTGTGCTCCAGGCAGAGTTTCCAGTGCCTTGCACACCTTTGGGTTTGACGTGAATGTCACCTCGGTGTCAGGGGTGACAGAGCGGAAGGCAGCAGGAAGGACTGATAAAGCAGAAACTCTTTCCCTGAGCTGGAAGAAACACCATCAGCTGGCTGGAAAACTAAGGAAACTATTCTGAAAGGTTATATCTGAAAACATCCTTTTGTTAAGGGATCTTTCCTCTATATACTGGGAGTCTGCTTCCTGAAAGAACTTCTGACCTCAGCACGCCATGTGGGTTGCTGGAGGGTTCTCCCACACTCTGTGCTCCAGTGTTGATCTCCTCTCAGAATTTAGTGCTGTGGTGGAAGAAGAGGGTCTGGGCCACCCGTGTGCCATGGTGTTCTCCTGGTGTGGTGGTGCTGTGTCTTTGTCACAGTGATGGAGTGCATCTCCCTCCGTGGCTTTCCTCTGTCCTGTTTATCTCTAAGAGATAAAAAATCACTGTTTTTTTTCCTTATCGGTAAATAGTTAACAAACAGCATAGCCCTTGGCTAGAAGAGACAGAGAAATTTCTGCAGCAAGGGCTGAAGAAACACTTGCATTAAAGGAATTCTTAAGTGAGAAGAGAGGGAGAAAGGTTATTTTTTCCTTCTTTTTTTTTTTTTTTTTACTGATAAAAGATTCCCTCTCTATCTCACTTGTTTTTTTCATTTGCCATCAGGAGTTCCCCTTTGAGAATGGGATGAAGGAAGCAGCTATATTAATCTTGCTGCTGTTTCCCCCTCAATCACATATCTTGAGCAGACTGTGATTCTTGACTTGGAACAGTGGGAGCCAGGGTTCCTCTGGCAGTGACTGTTTTGTGCTGGGACTCTCTATCAGCTTCCTCAGCTGACAGGGGCACCACAATTCCATGGGATGGTGCTACTGTTGGGGCTGTCCGTTCAGTTGTGTCATCCAGCTGTCAGCAGCAGGGCAGAAGGGATGTGCTGCAGAGCACAGAGTGACCTGCTGCTGCTCCACCTGTGTTCCCTGTTCCCCTGGGAGCTGACCTGCTGTTGCTGTGACGCAGATGCTCCACGCCTGGATGCTTTGGCCACATACAGAGTACAGCATGTCCTCCTGACCAGAAGAGATGGGATACAACTGCCTTCTGTTCCTAAAGCAGTGCATAAAAGAAGCTGTAACTTTTTCTTTAAAACACTGTGTTAATACACAAGGGATTAGGGCAGGAAAACAAAGGTGCTCTTCATTGTGTGTGTATTTACTCTGGAGGGATCGGTGCCCTTTTTGAAAATGCGTGTGATCTTCAGTTTTGTCACCTTCTCTGTTTGCTTCCCACTTGTTACAGAAGGTTTAGAGAGCTCACAACTAAATCTCTCCAAATATTTCTCTTCCCTTCTGCCTGTCAAACCAACCTCTTGCTAGTTAAACCTTAGCAGCGTTGAGGAGCTGCCCAGCCCAGCAGCTGCCTCTGAGGGGTGAGGCCCAGGCAGTGCCACATGGCTCTGGGCCTCCAGCCCCACATGCCCATAGTCTGTTGTTTTTGTCGGGATGGTGTCACTTTCCCCTGTAACAATATCCTTTCATCTCCTGGTTCACATGCTCCACTGCATTCTGGGATGGCCCGATACAAAGAGTGCCTTATTATGTTTGTGTATGTGTGATTCTGTTTTTTTCCACATTGTTGACCTAGTGCCTTCCATGTCCTTGGTTATGCAATGGCTGCAGGCTGGTTAACACTGTCCTGACCACCACCACTACTGTACACCCTTCCTCCACGTGGGCTTGACTTCCTGAAGGCCTCCAAGTGTCCATCTAGCTTGGGATTAGGAATGTGACCCTGTCCATCCTCAAGAACAAGGCATCTTCACAGCCACCACTCTGTGTCCTGGCTCCTGTTTCTGCCTGTGCTCACAGATGTGTTCTCTTTGGTCTGTGTGACACTGTGTATCCCTTTATGGAGTAATGTCTGTTCTCTCACCTTCCCCTCCATTGTTTTCTTGGCTACAGCTGGGCTTTGCTGATCTAAACCTGGCAGAATTTGCAGGCTCTGGATCCACTGTCCGTTGCTGCTTGCTGGAAGGATATGATACTAAGAACACCCGGCAGGACAACTCCATCCTAAAGGTACAACAGCTAAAATTTACACAGTAGAAATCCTACTTAGGGCTTTGGGGAGATCACAGTGCAGGCCAGGCCTGGGAGAAGGTCCTGTTATGTACAGAGTCAGGATTTTGCTTTTGTGCTGCCAGACTGACTTGGGAAACTTCCCATTATCAGAGTTGCCCTTTGATAATTTGGCATTGATTTGGCCAAGCAGTGACCCTTGACAAAGAAAACAGGAACAGGAGGGAGGGCAAATGTTACAAGGCATTGTCAGCATGGCCCAGCTGGGTGTCCTGCTGAGCCACTGCCACTTGGAGTTACTGATGCCAGGGATTTGGGGCAGGGAGGGAAATACTTTGCTAAATCCCTGAAGCTGATTTCCTTGGGAAAAGAGCTAGATCTGGCTGATCTTTACACCTAGCCCTTGAGCTCCTGGCTGTTGTGAAGTGAGGAGCTCAGGGCAGCATGGCTAATGATGTGCCTTGTGTCCCCTCTCCAGGTCACCATCGGAATGTCCCTCCTCTCTGGGGACCCCTGCTTCAAAACGTGAGTTCCTGGCTGTACCCCACTGTGGGCAGACACTAAAATTGATGAAGGGATGAGAAAAGATGCACTTGATATTGGGAAATAGAGTAAAACTGGTTGAATCAACCAGAAAAGTACAGCCAGCCTGTGCTATTCATTGGTTTTGTTCTCTGCTCTGGCTTTCCCAGCTTTGATTATTGCTGTGCACAGTATTTTCCCTGCTGGTGCAACTTAGGTTTTAGAAACCAGTAGATTTTGATTACAAACTTTGTTTTGCATGAAGGATATAATTTCTCATGGCTCTGGGCTTGGTTTCACTGACCTCCAAGAGGAGAAAGGTCAATAAAGAAAACAGTCTTGGAAGTGGACACGCTTCAGCACATACCATGGGGGATAAGGATCTCAGATTGAAACAGCAACAAGAATACTTCAAGGCTGAATCATTTAAATTTATTTTTCTACAGGGCTCATAACTTGTATTAATTAGCAGAGAATTGCAGTAATGTGGGGTTTTTTTTAATGCGTAATGATAGGAAAGAATAAGTACACTGAGGCTGGGGAGCAGTTTTGCTGCTTAAAGAATTGTTGGTGAATCAACAAATTCCCTCCCTGGCCACATCTTCCCTCACACCACAGTGCAGCATCACAGTCCCAGCCCTGCTGTGGTGTGCTGGAAGGTGTGTGAGTACACAGCAGGGCTGCCATGTGCTTAAAGGAATATTTCATGTTTCCTCCCAACAGCATGAGAGAAGAAAGCTTTACCTTGAGGCCAACTCTTGTAGCATTTTTATTCTGGGCTAAAAGGTCTAATTTTAGGAGCTAGTTTGGAGTGTATAAATTAGCTCAAATTCTTCTTAAAATGTTGCATAATTTTTGGTAGATTTGTTTTGTGAGTGGCTTTTTGTAGTGCTGCAGTATTTTCTGACACTTCTGAACACAAGATCGTTGTCATCTGATTCTGAAGAATTTCTGCTTCAGGAGAAAGTGTAATAAAGAAGTTTAGAGTATCTTAAACCATAACTTTATAGCAGTAAGAGATGTTTTAAATCTAGGGTACTAGGATGTCTGGTAATAATGTCTGACAAAAATACCTGTTGCTTCTTTGCAATGGAAGCAAGTCCCACTGTTAGAATGCCTGAAAATTACACAGAATAGGATATAAATATCCATTTAATGTACGTTGGTTCAGTCTGAAAGTCAAACCTAATTTTCTTGAAGGATTTTTGCAGTCATTCCCACTTTTCCCTTTTATGTTGATGATGTGCAAATATCTAAAAATAGAAACTTTGCATGTGGAATAGTCCTTGATCAGTAGAGCTTCTGGTAAATGACACTCATTAGAGGCTTAGGCAGGAATTAAACTGTGCTGGGAAATCACTTCCAAGCACTGATTTTTTTTGCAGCACTCCATGAACCTTCTCCTGCTGGAGTTGTTGGAAGGGGCAGAGCAGCTGAGCTGAGAGGCCAAAGGGCTGCTCCCACAGCTGCTGCAGGAACAGTTTGCTTGCTTAAGGTTGTAAAAGCCTTAAAAACCTGTGAAGCAAAGTCCCCAAAGCACCTGGTTGCATGCAAATCACTGATAAGGTGATTAGGGAGGGTTTTTTCCTGGTGAAGGCATGCTGTGAGTTTCCTGAAAGCTTTATAGCCATTCAGCTGCCCACATGAAATATTCTGTCTTCCAAAATACTGCAGAAATCCCCTCTCATGTAACATCTTCCCTCAGAACTCTGAGTGAGACAAAAGATTTTATTTCTCACTCCTCGCTTAAAATCCATAATATGATCCTTTAGTTCCAGTTCAGATTTGAGGCTACAGAGAGGTTAGGGCTCCAACAGGAATATTCACTTTGCCACGCTGCACATGCTGTGGCTTCCACCCAAAAGCACTTCTGGAGGAAGGGAGGGGGCTCCAGGCACTCACAGCTCTGCCCCGCAGTCAGCATTTACAAAGGGATGTTGCAGGCTCACAGAATAACCAGAAAAATAATTCTGACAGCTGGAAAAACACTTTAGTTTCACTGAAAAGGAGTTTAATAGTCAGTTAAAAAAGGGAAAGGTTATTTGATTGCTGTAAAAGTGGTCTCATAGGGGGACAAGTTTGCTGGGATAAAAGGTTTAATTTTGGCTAAAGAGGTGTAAGAGAAAGGAAGCTGGACTTGAGAGTGGGACAGCAGCAAACTGGTTCCTGTTTGTGAAGCCAGCTGGCCAGTGGACACATGTTGGGGGTGAAAGGGCAGTTCTGGATGCTGTCCTGGAGGACAGTGCAAGTTCTGAGCTTGCTGTCCTGTATAAATGAATGAATGGCCTCTTTTTGCCTTAATTTACCTCAAAAACTTGATTTTTCTTGTAATGCAATCCAAGGTAGGGAAGACACCAGTCTTGCATGTAGGAAAACAAAACCCAACATCCCATTTGAGCTGCTGGTCAGAGGGCTGCCAGCTTCCCCCTGCTGAGAAGGGTGGGATGGACAGAATGATGCCTGCTCCCTGCCTGGCAGTCTGTAACCTCCTTCCCTTCTGATTCCAGGCCTCCTTCCACTGCCAAATCCATCACCATCCCGGGGCAGGACTCTACTCTGCAGCTGACCTGCAAGGGCGAGGGAACCACCAGCAGCAGCAGCTCCTCCACAATTGGCTCCCTGCGCCAGGCCAAGCCAAGAACTGCCATTCTCAGCTCAGGTCTGAATGCCCACCCTGCAGCCATGCAATGTGTGGCTGTGCCTGGACACTCCTTCATTTTTCTCAGCAGTTGCAAGCACAGGAACTTAATTTTTCATATTTTCCCACCACACCCATCCTCAACCCCATTGCTAATTCAGAATATTGAGAACAACCAAGCCATCCAGGTGGGAAGAGGAAGGTTGACTATTTGCCACATGCATATTTCTGTTAGTGGAGATAAAGCAATTTGTTCTTTTTGCTGGGGATTTAATAATTCATGCACTGCTCATCCCTGCTTTCCACTGTGTTCAGTGTACCATTGTTCTGCACTCAGCTATTCTGTTGCTTGGACTTATCTTCTAGAAAAGTTCCTCTGAAGGTTTTAGAGGTTGGTTTAAGGTCTAGTGGCCTTGTTCCAGCTGCTGATGCAGTTCTTTGGCTTCTGTAGGAGCCTGTTTTCAAGGGCACTGCATTTTCACATCAGCTTTTTTCCTTCCCAGCATATTCCAAATGTGCAGGCAGATACACTGCACCAAAATAGCACTCGAGTCTCATCCCCTCAGTTGACAGAGCACGTGGTGCAAGTAGTGTTCTTAAAAAGCTGGCAATGTGTTACATTTGTGCACTTCTGGATAAGCTTCTTGCTTATCCAGAGAGACAAGCAGGGCTAGCAAAGGAGCAGGGGTTATGCTGAAGGGTCAGTATCAAATTCAGAGATTATTTAAGTGTTACAGGCTCTCTCACAAGTAATAGAAAGGGAAAGGTAGTAACAGAAGCACCCAAACAGAGGTTGAAATACTTTACTGCCAATTGCCATCTGATGCTTACTTGGTCTTAGCTTGATGCTTTTACCTATGGATAGTTTCAGACACTACTTGTCCTTCTAGATGCTACAAGCCCCCAGAGATGTTTGTAAATTCACATGGTGGATAGAAATAGTGATAAACTTGACAGAGAAACTCACTGTGGTCTTCCCTACTCCCTGGGTGTTTCTAATCCCTGTGCTGGCCTGTACAGCAGGGCTCTGGCCAGTAGACTGCCCTTTCCTTGATCTGTCATTCCAAGATCTTCACTCCCAGCTGATCAGTGCACCATGTGCTGGCTTGGTTATGGTATAAGCAGTGTCCTCTTTTCCTTGGCAGGTGTCCCAGAAGAGTCAGATCAGAACCTGTCCAGCCCAGAGGAAGTTTTCCACTCAGGGCACTCACGGAACTCAAGCTATGCCAGCCAACAGTCCAAGATCTCTGGTAACCACTGATCCACACAGCTCTGCCATCCCTTTTCCTTCTGCAACCCGTATGAGAGTGATTTTCAGCCATCTCTCTCAGCCTGCTCTGTAATACCAGCTCATCCTGCAGATGAGCCCATAGATGTTTAACCCTCTGTGTGCAGGAGCAGAAGTGCTGCTGTGAAGCTCCCTGCCCGTTCCCTGTGCTGCCAGGAGTGGGAGCAGCAGCAGCTGAGGTTGGTGATCCTTGTGTTGGCAGGTTACAGCACGGAGCACTCCCGCTCCTCCAGCATGTCCGACCTGACCCACCGCCGGAACACGTCCACCAGCAGCAGCGCCTCGGGGGGGCTCAGCATGACCGTGGAGTATCCTGAGGGGGAGAGGGAACACAAACTGGAGAAGCCACCTCGGCCCCCCAGACCGCCCCTCCTGCTGGACAGACCCTCCCGGTGAGTAAGAGTGGAGCAAAGACCTTTCTCTGGGAAGGAGAGACAGAACCTGCTCCTTTGTCTTCAGGCAGCAGTGGATCAGATTGTGGCCACTGAGGAGGAGACTGTGGCTAACAAAAGCAGGGCAGTATGTAGAAGTCCATGTCTTGAAAAGCTGAGTAAGTTTTTCCTGGATTTCCCCTTGCCAGGAGAAAAAAGGATTCAATGGAGAGTCACCCAACGCGAGTGGATGACACGAGGATCGATGCTGATGATATAGTGGAGAAAATAATGCAGAGTCAGGACTTCACAGATGTCAGCAATACTGAAGGTGAGAGGAGAAGCCTCAGAGGGGATGTCTGGGTTGTTCCTTTTGCAAGGCTGCCAAGTGTTTACAGTCAAATCTGATCTGCCATGGGCTCCCTTCTCCTTTTGACAGCTATTTGCTTTCAGTGCTTGCTGGGTGTTTCTGTGGTTAATAAACCACGTGGGTTTGTGAGCTGCACATGTATTTAAAGATAGCACTTGCTGCTGCTCCACACATGACAGCAGAGATTGAATAGTAGCTCAAGCATGCAGGGAGAGAGAGGAAAAATAGTGATTCTTAGCACAGTGGAGATCAGTTGCATCAGCTGTCTGCACTGTTCTAGTGGCCTCCGTCCAGGGTCAGGCCAAGGGTATTTATCAAAAGAGGAGAGCACAACTGGAGGGGAAGCAGCACATCTCTACAGAAACATGGGTTACCATGTGCTGGTGATCAGGTCTGTTGGAAAGCTTAAGAAGGGATTTTCTCCATTGCAGTCACATGTAACTGCTTTTGTTTTCAGTTTCATTTTCCAGTTTAGCATAGAAGTCAACCTTTAATCTGATTTTTTTTATCTGAGGTTTTCTGTTAAGTTTTAAACTTTAGCCTAGCTTTTTATCTGTGCTTCATTAATTTACCATTAGTCACCTTAAATTGTTGTACATGGCAGCACTCTTATCCTGTGGGGAGTTATAGCTCACTCAGTGTGGGTTAGAGCTAGACTGGATGCAGCTGCTTCTCACCAGCAGAACAGGCTGAGTTTCCCCTCCAGTGACTCTACCAAAGCAGTGTGAGGCCCCACATCTTATCTGTTCAGATGTGTATAAGCTGACCAAGAACTTGCATCAATGGAATTGCCTTAAAAGAGGCAGTATGACTGAATTAATATCTCTGCCTTTATTCTTCCAAAGCTGCATGTTGTGGAGGCTCCCCTTTGGAGCAAGGAAAGGAGTTCCCAGGGGCTCAATGACTGTGGGAACACCACCAGAAAGTGTGGACGTGCATCTGCTGAGACACACTTGTTCTATGCTGATTGGTCTGGGAGTTCCTGGCAGCCTCAGTAGTTCTGGATTTTGATGTCTGTCTTCCTTTTCTATCTACAGACAGTAACCTGAGGTTGTTTGTGAGCAGAGACGGAACAACCACGCTGAGCGGTATTCAGCTGGGAAACAGGTAGGTTTCCCAAAAGGCTGGCAGACAGAGGGGCTCCAGAGAGATGAGTGGGCTCTGTACCTAGGAAACGTCCACTTTTTGCTACAGGAGAGATTTCTAAACATCATGTGCTACATATGGTGGCTTTATTCCCACATTAACAGCCCTGGGATCCCTTTGGTGGCAGGCTGCAGTTGCACTAGAGTATGAATGCCGTGCTCAGCAGGAGCTCAGAGGGATAATGGGATCCTGGTTGCTAGATCCAGGAACAGAATCCTTCAGAAGTGAGGAATGAAAGGACAAAATGGTAGAGGCTGGTTCCCGTTTGTTCCTGAAGGAGGGAGCTTTGCCTCCTGCTGGCTTGCAGCAAAACTGCACCAGAGCTGGGCGTACAGTCCCTTCTCCCTGCCTCTCACTGGCCCTTCTCCCTGCCTCTCACTGGCCCTTCTCCCTGCCTCTCACTGGCCCTTCTCCCTGCCTCTCACTGCCCCTTCTCCCTGCCTCTCACTGCCCCTTCTCCCTGCCTCTTCCATAATCATCGAGGGCTTGTTCTCTCAAGCTTTCTGAAGCAATAAAACTTTTTCTTGCTACTATAGCTCTTAGTACAGCTCTTGGCCAGTTGCATTTGAGGCTTTGCTGCATCTTTTCCGTTCAGTTTAAAGGAGCAGTAATGGTAATGCAAAGATGTATCAAAACTGGGAGCACAGCAAAGCTCTGCACCTCCCTTTGTTCTGGATAGGATACTCCCCCTTTGTTGTGTCACACCCAGCTCTCTCCTCTGCTCTCTTGCTGATTTGCCACCCCTTTGTCCCCTCGGTATTCCAAGGACTGACTTCCTGCAAGGCTGACTCGTTACTGGCAGTGCTCTGAGTGGGCTTAGAAGATGTTTGAGAGTGGAGAGCTCTGAATAAGAGCTTGGTTGCTAAAATGACTGTGAAAAATAACCAGCCCCTCTCCCGCTCTGCCTCCCCAGGGTCTCATCTGGAGTTTACGAGCCAGTGGTGATTGAAACCCACTAAATGTGAAGAACAGGGTAGAGCTGCTGGACACAGGCCCCCTACCCAGTCCGCTGCCACATGGATGCCAACCTTTACCTCTCTTCATGCAGCATTCCAGAAGGGATTTCTCCATGCCCCTCCCCATATGTTTGCACTGCAGAACTACTCCGAGACCACTCCAGAACATGCACTTTCCCTGCATTGGCATTGTCCTTCTCTGCTTCCTGGTCGTTCCAGTGCATGCCTTCCCCCTGTTCCTGCTCAGACACAAGGTGTCTGTGGGACTTATCCTTGGGCTAGTCCCAGAGGATGTTGCTCATCTGCATCCCTCATTCCACCCATTCACTTGCAGCAGGGGACTTCTCAGTTTCTGTCTCCCCAAAACTTTGGGTTATACCACTGTGAACTCTTCAAACCACTGGGGGTGGGGGAAACCATTCTAACCAAACCGAGAGCTGCTTGTTGGGGACATGGTGACATGGCCACTTGCAGGATGCTTTATTCCATTGACTCTGCAGGGGAACATCACCTCCCAAGGCAATGGTTTTACTGAACAAGGTATGCTGTGGTGTACACTTCACCTTCCTATCCTCACATCCCCAAACAACATCTTCTCATAGGAAATACTTCCCAAAAGTGCATTTCAGAAAACTCTACCGCAATCCAGCTGGGAGTTGGTGAACGGTTAAATGTGAGTGCTCGTCACACCACTGACTGCAGCAGCCCTTCCACTGCTGGGCATGGAAGGGGGTGTTCATCAACTAGAATGAGCAGGAGCACTTTAGAGGTTGTAGATTTTTACCTGGAGGAGGCTTCTACTCACTATTCCAGGAGTATAATCTGTGTTTGCTGGACTGATTCAGCAAATAGTCCTGTTGGAGCTTGGAATATAAAGCCTCTTTCTTTTTTTTTTTTTTTCCTTGTTTCATTGGCTCAGGAAGGGAGCTGCCCTTCTTGGACTGTGAAAAGAATCTCATCTGACAGCCCTTTGCTAAGCCAGAGCTGGATGCAGTTGACTGCAGTGGTCTCTCTATTGTGGTGGTGATGTCAATTGCCTCTCCTGGCCTGGGCTAGTAAGGGATTTGATGTTGCTTGGGCTTTTTTGTCTTGTCAGCAGAGATCTGTGCCTGTGCTGGTTCCTTCTGGGGCTGGGGAGAAGCTACTGTCTCTGCCTTCAAGGGTAGAAGGGGTGTTTGCTGCTGCATTAGCCACAGCAGCTGTTCTGACCTGCTCTGTGGTGAGTGAACTCTTCTGACAAGGCTTCAAACTGTTCTGTGTTTGATCTTTCAATTGCTCTTCTTTGGGTTTGGTTTCTGCAGTTGTTTGACACTTTTCCTTGCAGTGTGTGGCAGAGATGTTGATCCCTTTCAGCTCCCACTTGGAGATTTCTTCTGGCAGCTGAATTGCCAGCGAGGATCTGGGCAGCCCCTGGCTGTGGGCCAGCAGCAGGCTGTGCTTGCAGCCCTCCCTGTACAGAGCCCCTCAGCTGATAAGCTATTTCTGTGTAGTGCCCATTCCTCTTTTGCCAGTGTTCTGTGGTAGCACTCAGCAGCCGTGCCCTCGGAGCAGTTCCACACTCAGGACCTGGCTCCCCTCTGGCTCTTGTGTGTGTGTGTGTACAGGCACACACTCGTTATGTTCAGCAAGGAGAGACTTGTAACTGATCACATTGTTCAAATTCTTAGTTATTGTAAAGCCTCTTTAAAAGGAAAAAAAAAAAAGCATTAACTGTGGTCTCTTTGGCTAGAATGCATGCAGATGAGCTACTGGAAAAGGGAATCTGGCAGAATGAGAAACAAGGAATGAAAGGGCCTTGATTCAGCTTTTTTTTTTTTTTTTTACCCTTCTAGCTAAGGATGCTGCATGGGGAGGGTGCTCAGCAGTGTGGTAAAACTATACAGTTGCTTACTCTGTTTTGATGGTTTCTGTCTTTGAGTCAAGAGGTTTCTTTCTGTGTTTGGACAGATCACATATAGGATATGCATCTTTTCCACCCTTTCCCTTCAAAGGGAATTAAATTTGAATTAGGGTAAAAAGGGGATGCAGACAACACCTTGGTTTGGTTTAATGTAGGAAAGAAGTGTGGGATTTTTTGAGACTGTCTAGAACAAAAGCTCTTTCACACTTGCTAGGTTTTTTTAATGGTGATCTCTTCTTCATTCAGCCTGGGTAGGTTTGGCACTCACTTGCAGGCTGCTGAGCATCCTGCCCTGTTCCTGGGGTGCCACGTGTCTGCAGGAAGGAGAGAACTGCTTGTCTTTCTTTCTCCCTGGGGCCATGCCAGACAGCCAGGCCTGGCCTGACCGTCTGCTCAGGTCAGGGTGAGGGCAGGAGGAGGCTCGGACAGCAGTGGCTGCTCTGCCCTCTCTGTGGATGGCCCTGCAGAGCCCAGGGTCTGGCTGCTCCCCAGGGGCCAACAAAGGCCCTCGGGAAATCAGATCCAACCAGGACTTGAAAAGGAGCAAGCATAAGCCAGGAAAGAGGCTATAACCCAGCTCATTTTGCTGCTTTGCTTCTGCTCCCATGAGAAACAATGGCAGTCACTGTCAGAGCAGTTGGGATCCCAGGGCCTTCTTCTGGCCTCCATTGGCAAGAGTTGGCTGCTCCGAGGCACTGGCAGCTCAGCATGTCACGAAATCAGTGGGACAGAGGGAGAAATATCTTCCCAGCAAAGCAAGAGGAGAAGCAGTTGAGCTTTTGAGAGCACTGATCTCTTATTCCCAGGCTGGCAGAGGCACAGCCTGCTCCAGCACATCACTGTGGCCAACCTGGGTCTGTCTTTGGCTTCTCTTCCAGTGGCTTGGCACATCACTGCTTGCATTTCTGATAACTGTCTCATAGGGTATTTCTTCCTTGTCTCCACGTTAGTCCCTCCACAGATTCTGGTCTTTGTGTGGCTTTTTAGCTCTCCTGCCCCTGGTTTTGAGTGAGTAGTCCTAGTCATGCAGCCTTGTGCAGCACAGCTGGGGGACGTGGAGCAGACGTGGAGGGAGGAAGGAGCAGTCTGCTCCTACTTGTAGATCCCATGCAGAGCTCCTGCTGTGCATCCAGCACAAGCAGTGCCCAGCAGTCCCTAGGCAGCCATGGGCACCTGAGGTGGTGGCTGTGGGGTCACTGGTCCTACACACTCCCTGCTGCCTCAGGAAGCTGCATCTCACGAGCACTTTTTCCTTGTGGCATCGCTGCTGCCTGTTCCTTGTTGGACTTAGAACATTTAAGAAGTGAATCAGTTTCCAGACCCAAACCGCTGGCTAGTTTCCTTTGGGTTTTTCTTTTTTGTTGTGAAGTTTATGGATTTTTTTTTATACAAACCCAGCAGGCTGGTGTTTTTTTGACTGCATTATTGTTTCATTGATATTTTATTTCAGGGGGGCTTAGGGGGGAATGTTCTTCCCCACATTGTTCCCCTTCTCAGGGGATTCAGAGGTGGCTTAAACAAGTGAAAGGACCTTATTGGCAAGACTCTGCATCCCCTGGGTCTCTGATGCTGACGAGCAGGGCTGCTCACGCCTGGCTGGCCCTGGAGAGCAGAGCTGGCTCTCTGCTTCAGCCTCAGGATCAGGCAAAACACGTGGGCTCTGCTCCTGGTTTCTAGACCTTTAGTTGGTGGAAGCACATTGCAAAGCATTAGGAAATTCAGTGTAACTTTTTTACTAACTTTTTTTCTTTTTTTTTAAACCAATATAAAACTGAGTGTCCAGAAGAATAGGCTTAGTTGTTACTTGGTAAAGGAGGTGGGTTTCAGTTGGAAATAGTGATGGGAAAAGGGAGGAGAAGGATGTTGCTCCCTCATCATCATCTTTTGTATGGTCAGCACTTTAAATGGGGGCCTCGTGCTGTTCTGACCCTTGGAGTGATGGGCAGCAGGCGTGTGATTTCTCCCCCCCTCGTTGCCACATCACTTTGCCCCCTGCAGAAAGGTTAACAAGCCCTTTTAAACGTTTGCTTCAGTTTTTAGAGGGTTCCAAACCAGGTGGAGGCCTGAAGAAATAGTATTTCATTCTCATCTAAATAGGAGGGGTTGACTTTTTATTTATTTTGTCGTTGCTGTTTCTTTTTAAGCAGGTGGCAGTGCAGCTGGTCTCTGCACTGCTGCCAGGAACCTCTGGGAAAAAACCTCACTCCAGGTACGCTAGAGCACCACAGTTAAACCCCTCCTGGTGAGGGGCTCCCCCTCCCCTCCTCGCTGCCTTACCCGGGGGCTGCAGACCCCCTCCACCCCTCCTGCCCCTCCCTGCTGCCCCGCCTGGTCTCTAGCTGAGTTCTTGCTCTGGTGACCGAGCCCTTTGGACAAGGCCGGTCCCCAGGGACAAGTTCCTACAAACTCTGCCTGGTCGCAGGTGTTTGTCCTTGAAAAGCCACTTCCTCACTGCGGGGAGGGATTGATGAATGCAAAATTCCCTCCTGAGAGCTGTGTCCATCAGCCCCCTCCCTGCGCCCTCCCATCCCTCTGCCCCGCCGGGAGGCAGCGGGCGTGGAAACCCCGGGAAATAAACGGGAAAGGAAAAGGAATTGGGGTGAAGCTCTGAGCGAGGGATGCAGCTGAGCCTGGTAACTTGCCTCAAACACGTGGAATAACAGTAGAGCCCATATTTTTGTGGGGGGAGGGAGGGGAAGGGGAGATCATGTTTTATTTTCTTGAAAGTGAATTGAGCTTGGTGACCTTTGGCTGAGGCGCACTCGATTTGTATCAGATTCTATAGAGAGATGGTTGATATTTTTGGAAAGGGAATGGGTCTATGCAAACTTCCAAAATTGCTTGAAAGATAGTTTAACATTTTTTTACTTTGAAAATCTAAAGATAAATCTAACTTTTGTCTTAAAGCAGAAGTGCGTTTAGAAAGAGAAGCTACTTCCACTGCTCTATTTTGATGATTCTTGGAAAGTTTGGGCTGGAGGGAATGACTATTTTTCACCATTTCTATCTTGCTCCTCTAGTTTTTTTGTTTCTTTTTCTAACGGAATGCTGTGCCGTCTTTGATTCAACAGATCGTGTTTGTATTTTCTGTATCTGGTTCCTAATGTAGAGAAATAACAAATATATGAGGAAATCAGTATAATGTCAAATGTTGTTATGGTTTGGGGGAAAAATAAAGGTTTTTTTGGTACTTCACACTGACTCTTCTTGCTCTGTTTCTTGTTTTAAATGCTGTGGGGGTGAGAAGGGTGTGCTCGGAACAGCAGTTTGGCTTTGGTTTCTTGGATTGCTCTGGCAGTAGGGGGCAGAGATCCGGCCAGCCCTTCCCTGGAGAGGGCAGCTGGCAGCACAGCACCAGTCCCGTGGAAGCAGCAATCCAGGGAAAAGGGGACACCTGCCTGAGTCGCCAGCAGTGTCCTGTGTTCTGTCCCACCTGTCCCAGCCTGGGCTCTGCCTAAGCTGCCTCTCCTGCTGGGCCTACCTCACCAGGCTCACCTGGGGGATTGGGCCCACAGCCCAGCAGGGCTCCAAGGAATAAACATCTCTGGATCCTCAGGGCTCATGCCTGAGTAGCCCCTCGGCCAGCACAGGCTCACTACCTCCTTAATGGAGAGTGAGGCAAATTCAGTGCCCAGATGCTCATGGCTGATGGCTGACAGGACTCGAGGGGAACAGGAGCCCTGCGAGGAAACAGCTTTTGCCTTTGCCACCTTCCCAGAGCCTCAGCCACACAAGGTCAGTGCACCTGTGAGTCCCAAGCATGGTCTTTCCCTCTCCTTTGTTTCACGAAGGGGAGGCAGCCGATTCTATGATTCTATCTTTTGTGCCTGTCCCTTGGCTGTTTGGTCCAGCTTGTTCCTTTCCTCCCGCTGTCCCCGGGTGTGTTTGGAGGAACGGCTGGGGCGTGGGGTGTCAGTGTCCGGGGGCTGGAGCTGGTGTCAGGATCCATCACTTCCACAGGTCCCGGGCGGAGGTGCTCGATGCAAGCCGAGAACGCCGCCGGCAGGTAGAGGCAGCGGCACCGGAGCAGCAGGAGCGCCGAGCGGTGCCAAGGACCGCAGCCCTGCGCTGAGACACGCAAGGCAGCGGCGCTGCTCTCCCGCGCTGCCCCGGACCAGCCTCTCCGCCCCGGGCCGGCCGTTCTCTCGGGCCCGGGCCCGCCCCGTTCCCGCCGCTCTCTCCGTTCCTGGCCCGGTCTCGCCCCGTTCCCTCCCCGTTCCCGCCGCTCTCTCCGCCCCGTTCCCGGCCCTTTCCCTCCCCGTTCCCGCCGCTCTCTCCGCCCCGTTCCCGGCCCTTTCCCGCCCCGTTCCCGGCCCTTTCCCGCCCCGTCCCCTCCCCGTTCCCGCCGCTCTCTCCGCCCCGTTCCCGCCCCGTTCCCGCCGCTCTCTCCGGGCGTTTCGCGGCTCCGGGAGGTGACGGGGATGGGGGCGTGGCCTCGCGCGCGCCCCGCCCACCGCCGCCGCCGATTGGCCGCTCCCGGGGCGGGGTTGGCGGGCTTCTCGCTGATTGGCGGTCGCGCCGGAAAGGCGGGGCCGGCGGGCGGAGGCGGTGGCGCCATGGTGAGTGCGGGCCCGGCCCGGAGCGGAGCGGGCGGAGGGACGGTCGGTCGGTCGGTCGGTCGGTCGGTCGGTCGGTCGGTCGGTCGGTCTGTCCGTCCGTCCCTGCTCGGCACCGGGGGTCTTGGGCTGAATCGCGTCCCGGAGCCCTCGCGAGGCTCCCTGGCTGCCGCCTGTGCGGAGAGAGCGGGCCCGGCCGCCTCCCGGGAGCGGCCCTTGGGATGCGGTGTGACCTGGCCGGGGGAGCTGCCCGCGGCCCGGCCCGGCCGCCCGCGGTGGCGCGTCCCGCCGCGGTCTCCTCCAGGCGGTGCCCTGCCCCGCTTTGCCCGCTCCCGGAAGCAGCCGCAGGTGCGCTGAGCCGCCCCGGCACAGGCGCTGCCCGGGGATCCCGCTCTGTCTCCCTTTGCAGGCCACGGCGACGGACCAGCTGGTTGGGTTTGGCTTGGTCGCCTTCAGCCTCGTCCTCTTTGTTTACTACACCCTCTGGATCATCGTACTGGTACGGCTTCCTCTGGCCAATATAATCCCAGTCACTGCATACTCAGGTGTTTCCCCGGCCTTTGTTCAGGAGATGATGTGTCTGTGTGCCCGAAGGACTCTTGACTTTGGGTTAAAAATTTCAGGGCAGATCTTCCTCTGTGCGCTGGTACTGTCCTTATCCCATCTGGGTGTTCCTGGCCTTGCCTGGGCAGGACCAAACACTGATCGTGGTGCCCACCTGCTGTTCCAAAGTGGGCTGACCCAACCAGCGCTGGATGAGCCATTGGGAAGAGGTGAAGCCTGGCTCTGATGGAGGTGTAGTCATCAATGTCCACATTTGCATCCTCCAGATTCCTGGTTCTGGTGGGAGATGACAGAGGCAAACATCGAAAGAGACAAATCTTAACAAATCTACAAGGGAGGAGAAGAGTGGGAAAGTGATTGTGAGGCTGCCCATTTCTGGGGACACATCAACTGAGGTCGTTAGTGATTTTCTCCCTGGAAAGAACCTTCTCCCCACAAGCTTTCCAGGTGTGAGAGGCCAGGTTCAGCTTTGGGCTAGTGTCTGAACTCCCAGGAGCTTCCCCTCCAACTCCAAGCGATTTGAATTCCCCTCTTGCATTTGCTCACTCTGCTGCCCCGTCCATGTCTGTGCTCCCGGCATTCCCAGAGCTGTAGGAGCATCCGCTGCTGTTGGGAATCCTCACAGTGCTCCCTAGCGTCCAGAGCCTTCCACTGGCCTCTGCAGAGGGATCCTGCTGGGATAGCCACGGAGCAGAGCCGGTGGCAGCTGCTCCTTTCTGCAGGGACAGAGGGATTTGCTGTATTGTGCCCCAGCAGCTCTGCCCACCCCGAGCCCCCGGGGCTGCAGGACCCTGTGCCAGCCCCATTGCCACCCCTCACTGTCCACTGAACACCAAACCCTCCGTTTTGTCTCTGTGGCCGAGCCACCTGCAGCTCTCTCACCCTTTTTTAGCCATCTCACCCCAGATATTTCCATGTTTCTCCCAAAACCTCGAGGCTACTCTCGAGGTGTTGTGCCCACCTGACACCCCTCTGTGTCCCTGCAGCCCTTCATCGACAGCGACCATGGGATCCACCAGTATTTCCTGCCTCGGGAATATGCAGTTATCATCCCTGTGGCAGCCGGGCTCCTGCTGCTGCTATTTATAGGTGAGAGTTATTTCTGTGGTTCTAATTAGAAACTTCTAAATTAGGAAGCGAGAAGAGGGCTGCTACTGGTTTAGCTAAAGTGTAACACTTGTTACACTCTCCGTGGTTACTGTTGCAGCTTAGCCTGGTGCGGGGACTTGGGGCTGTTTGTGATTTTTGGCTGTTTGAGTCTCTGGACAGCAGGATTTTCTTGCTCTCTCTGCTGAGATTCTGTTTCTCATTGCCAGGTGTTGTAGAAGGGCCTGGAATTAAGTTTCCTACCTGAATTGGTTCTCTCTCTCTCGGTAGGTGTTTTTATAATGTTTGTCATGTGGAAGAGCAGGAAACATGCCAAGAAATCAGACTGAAGGCCCAGCTGAGGAGATGAAGAGGTGCCCACGCTGCAGCATCATAGCCAGGAAAAGGCTTTTCCTGCAGCTCCAGGCAGACATCTCCAAGGTGCCCAGCACTGAGCTACTCCCACGTTCCCTCCTGCAGAGACTAAGCCTGTAGTTTACAATTCACTGACCAAAGAGAAGCAGGATTCATCCAAGGCTCATCAAGTGAGGGACCAGAGCCCCTGCTGAGGGACCTGCTCCCCAGCTGGGGCTGCCCTGCCCACTCTGGGCACTCCTTCCCCTCAGCTCTGGCTCAGCCCAGTAGTTCCTTCTGGGAATTTTATTTAAAAGTTTACCTACAGATTGTGGGGTTTTTTTCATTCCAGTGTGAAAGGAGAGAAATGAGACTTGGGGCTTGAAGAGGGCAGGTTTTCTTTCTCCATTTGCTTCAGGAAAGGCTAATCACAGTGCTGGGGGCTCTTGCCCTTCTGAAGAGGGACTCCCATGAGGCTGGGTATGCAGAGGGAGCAGGGACAGTGCTGCTCCCTGTGTTCCACCCAGCTGAGGGGTGGTGAGGAATTGTCCTGGATCACAGGGAAGTGTTGGGTGTGGTTCCCATCACAGCTCTCAGTCGTGGCTGGATTCCTGCCCTGGACAAGGCTCCATGTGCCAGCCAGGCTGGGGCTGAGCAGGCAGGTGGGGTTGCAGTGTCCTTCCCCCGGGGGTTTCCTCTCCTGGCAGCAGCTGCTGCCCTGGCAGCTCCCCTGGAGCATGGCAACCAGCATCACCCTCAATAAATGTCTGTAAGGTCTCGCTCCCTGTCCTCTGCCCATGCCAAGGGGTGCCACAAGCCTGCCAGGGTGGGTTCAGCTGCATGGTCCTGGCAGTGCATGACATCCTGCTGAAAAGGTCCTGCTGGTGAGGTCAGGCAGGGAAGCACCAGAGACAACCTGGCCAAACTCTATGCAGGCTCTGCCATGCTTGGGGATGCTGTACCCTGCCTGGGGAGGGCAGATTTGGGGCACTCTGACCCTTCATGCATGTACTGTGAATTTCCTGCCAGCAGCATGCCCCACAGCCTCCCGTCCTGCCTAGGGGTGATGCTGGTGGCTTGAGAGTACCCCGAGGGCCACAGCTGAGCCTGGCTGCAGGAGCCAGCAGAGGGTCCAGAGGTGAGGCTCTGGCTGGAGGTTTGTTTCCAGCTCTTGCAGAGGCTGCCAGGCCATGCTGAGCTGTCAAATCCCCTGTTGCCCTTCCCTGCTGCTCACCTGCTGGCCGGGGCTCAGCCCACCCTACAAGGGTGGTTTTGGGCTGGGGCAGAAGGAATCAAAGCGTGGAAGAATTCAGTGGTGACTGAGCAGCTGCGGGTGTGACCGCCCCCTCCAGCTTTGTTTCCTGTGCAGGAGCCCAGTGGTGTCCCTGTCATTTCCTCTCCCTTGGTTTCAGGCCTGTTCAGGACAGTGTGGGGGATTGGTTTCAAGGTTACGTCTCAAGTTTCTTTATCTCCAGTCGGAGAAATCCAATGCCCCCCCCCCCCCCCCCCCCCCGCCGGCGGGCCGCTCGCTGGGGGGACATTTCCCATGGGTGCTCCGGCTTGACCCTGGCAGGAGGGGCTGCAGGTGATGGGGGCGGCCCCCTGGGGCCATTGGATGGGGTCTGGGGTACCAGGGTGTCACCTGCGCTGGTCCCATTCCTGAGCCATTCCGGATCCTCGTGGTGTCCCTGGGCTCATCGGGAGCTGGTGGTGCCCGGAGGTGAGAGGGCCCAGGGAGGCTGCGGGAGCGGGAGGGGAGCCCGAGGGGGAAGGAGCCGTGGGGCACACAGCAGGGAGAGAGGCGGGGATCGGTATCGGACGCACGAGTTGGGCGCGGGGTCGCTGCGGCGCGCCGGGCACGAGCGGGCGGGGCGGGCGCGTTCCCGGGGAAGCGGGGTCGCGGGGCGGGGGCGGTCCCGGTGCCGGTTCCGGCCCTGCCCGCTCGGCTCCGCCCCGCCGCGGCCCACCAGCCCCACTCCGGGCGGGATGCGGGACCCGCCGGTGGCTCCCGGCTCGGTGAGTGCGGCCAGCACTGGGAACCGGGGGCGCCGCGCCGGGGAGACGCCCCGGCCCCGGATCCGGCCCGGCGGGGCGGCGCCCGCGGAGCACGGGAGGGAGCTGAACAGCACATGTGGGGGACCCCGGGGAATGGGAATGAGAGTGCGTGGGGGGGTCCCGGTAGTGGCCTCGGGGAAGCCCCGGCGTTGGGCGGCCGGGGCGATTCCGCTAGGCGACATCAGCCCGGGTGCCGCCGCTGAGCCCGCTCCGCTTGCAGGGTGCGAGCCCCCACCCTCCCGGTGACCCCCGGAGCCCGCCCGGGGACTCGCCAGCCCCCCGAGGATGAAGACGCTGGTGAGTACCCGCTGGGGCAGGGGGCGAGGGGCCGGAGGGCGCTGAGCCCGGTGCCCGCGGGCGGCACGGAGCTCGTAGGACGTGCGAGCATCGCCGCTGCAGGCAGCGAGCCGGGCCCAGCACCACTGCCCCCAGCACACCTCAACACCCTCCGAGGGGCAACTCCCTCACGGCCACGGGGCCACCGGCATCCGGCGCGGGGCCGGTGCACGTGGACAGGCCCGGAGAGCTCCCCCCGCTCTGCTTCTAGGTCCGACTCTTCCTGACGCTGGTGTGCGCGGTGGTGGCGGCCGTGCTGTACATCCTGCTGTGCTACCACGTGCAGCCCTGCTGCTCGGCCCCGGGGCTGCGGAACAGCCCCGCCACGGCCGGCGTCCGCAGCTTCCAGGGCTACAGCCGCGTTCCCGACGGGAAGGTGCGTGGGGATGCGGCAGCGCTGGGGCCGGTGGGGCAGCTCGGCCCACCTGTGCCTCAGTTTTCCTGTGCTTTGGGAAGGGCAGGAAGGGGCTGAGGTGTATCCAGCTGCTGCGGGAGGGAAGGAGGAGCTGACGGCGTGTCTCCCCACAGCCGCTGGAGCGAGCGCTGTGCCGCCACTGCGCCATCGTCTCCAGCTCGGGGCAGATGCTGGGCTCACGGCTGGGACAGGCCATCGACGGGCAGGAGTGCGTCCTGCGCATGAACCATGCCCCCACCAGCGGCTACGAGCAGGACGTGGGCGCACGCAGCACCATCCGGGTGGTCTCGCACACCAGCGTTCCGCTGCTGCTGGGGAACCAGCCCTACTTCTTCCAGCAGTCACAAGAGACCCTTTATTTCATCTGGGGGCCAGCAAAAAAGATGAACAGGGAGAAGATGGGCTCAACCTACCAGGCACTGGTCAAGGTGATGGAGAAGTACCCTCAGCTGCAGATCTATACCCTGACTGAGGAGAAGATGACATACTGTGACGATGTCTTCCAGAATGAGACAGGGAAGAACAGGTACTGCTGGCTCCTGCAGAGGCCCATCACATACAAACTGTCCCCACACTGAGTACCCATAGTGTGGGTGGGCCAGCAGCACAGTGCCACCCACTCCAGTGTGACCACGATGCTTTGCAGGATGAAATCCGGCTCCTTCCTGAGCACGGGCTGGTTCACCATGATCCTGGCCATGGAGCTGTGCGAGCAGATCTGTGTCTTTGGCATGGTCAGCGACAGCTACTGCAGGTGTGGGGGGTGACTGGGCAGGTGTGGGGTGGTCCGGTGTCCCCCCAGGTTTCACACTCACCCTGTCCCCTCCTGCCAGGGAAAAGAACCACTCCAGCGTGCCATACCACTACTTTGAGAAGGGCCGGCTGGACGAGTGCAAGATGTACCTGATGCACGAGCAAGCTCGCCGTGCCGGGCACCGCTTCATCACCGAGAAAGCCATCTTCTCCCGCTGGGCCAAGAGGAGGAACATTGTCTTCAACCACCCATCCTGGGCAGGCAGGTAGAGCACCAGCCACGGGGTGAGGCGGCAAGAACCTCGGCGGCAGGGCAGCTTCCATCCTGCAGAAACATGTCTTGGCTCTGCCAGTGGCATGGTTGGACCTTTTGCCAAGACCTGGAGCAGGGAGTCTCTGTCTCTGCAGCAGCAGTGCCTGTTTCCCCAGCTGGTGGATGAGAACCCCTGTTGGTACATGGAGGGCATGAGCTGGACTCATGCAGTCCCACCAGCTCCAAATGCCTGTCTGGATGGACCCAGGGAGACCTGGTTTTCTGCACTCTCTACTAGGAGGAATATTTAATGCAGGATTAGACGTGCTGCTGGACTCCAGCAGGACATAGGGCAGAAATGCTCAGCCCCACCAGGGCCACAAACTGGTGCCTCTCACAGGGATGAAGCTCTACTGTGGTCCTTGCCCTAGCTGTGCCCCCTGGACAGTGCTGGGTGTGGGGTGCAGGCAGCTGGATCCAGGCTCTGCCTTCTGCTGCTTGGTGCCTGCATCCCCTCAGCTGGGAAGCCCTGGAGCCACATGTGCCCTAGGGGCTATGAGTTGCCTTGTCACAAGTGTCCTTGGATTCAGACCAAAGCAAACATGGCCATTAAAATTGTTTTTAATTCAGTGGTGCCCCTTGCTGTGCCCCTTGCTGTGCCCCTTGTGGCTGCAGGAGAGGACATGGAGTGAGGGAGGGGGGATACTCAACACCTCATCACAGGCTGCCAGGCTATAAATAAGAGGGGGAGGTGACAAGGGGGTAGAGCTGAGCCTAAACATGGAAGAGGGTGCTGAAAGCAGTTGAGGTTATTTGGGAACCAGCAGCTGCATCTACACAGGATGGGTGCTGAGTCTGGCGTGATCCTCAGTCCCACGGGGCTCAGTGCTGCTGGGCTGTCATAGGACTGGAGAGATGGGACATGCCATGGGCAAGTGTGTGGCCCTGAGCCCACAGCAGCCCTTTGAACATATAGACACATGCCACATGGTTGGGTGGGTCCGGTGCTGTCTCGGAGGCCAGGGACAAGAGGAGGAGCAGAGATGCTGGGGCACAGTGAGGAGCAAGTGGTCCAGGACCTGGGGGTGCTGCCAGGGCTGCTTCCTGCAGGGCAGCGCAACAGAGGAGCCCAAGGAACTCTTTGCCTGCTGCCTCATCTTCCACAGCCCTACGCAGGGCAAGGCATCACCGGCACAGCGGAGCCAGAATCGCTCTGGCCAGGCGTCAGGGATGCAGGTCTCTGCCAGCGATGGAGCTCTTCCCCTGCGCCACGAAACCGCCCAGAGCGGGGCCCTGAGCTGCCGGGCCAGCGCGGGGGAGACTCGGCATGCCAGCAATGCGCTGCGCCCGGCAGCGGGTCAGGCGCGGCGTGCTGCTCCTGGCACAGCCGGGCAGCGCTGCTCCATCCCCCTGCCCGCATCGAGGACCGGGGATCAGTCCCGGTCTTTCCCGGCGGCTCTCTCGGTCCCGGGAGGGCGGCACTAGGACCCGGCGGTGCTCCCCCACCCCGGGAGGGCGGCACTAGGACCCAGCCTGGGCGGGGGCAGCGATATCGGTAACGAGAGCGGTAACGGTAGCGGGATCGGCAGCGGTATCAATATCGGCAGCGATATCAATATCGGCAGCGATATCAATATCGACAGCGGTATCAGTATCGGCAGCGGTACCGGGGCGCACTGCGGGCCGGGGCGGTCGGTGAACCTCGCGCGTCCGCGCCGGGCCCGTTCAGCCGGTGCAGGGGCGGAACGCGCCGTGCCCGGGCGGGGAAGCGGCCCCTGCCCCCGAGGCCGGTGCACAGGGGATGGAGGGGTAGGAAGGGTCCGGCTCCCTCCCGTGTCGCCGCTGGCCGTGGTGGGGGGATGCTCCCCGGGGCGGGGGAGGACTCGCAGGTAGGAGCGGCGGCAGGTTCGCACCCCGGGCCGGGCGGGTTTTCCGTTCCCGGTGGGCGGGAGGGTTCGCATCCGGGGCCGGGAGATCCCCGGCAGAGGAGGGGGTGGGTCTGAAGCAGCCTTCTCCCGCAGAGCGGCGATGTGAGCCCCGGTGCCGGCCATGGCCGAGCCCGCTGCAGGGGCCCGGCAGCGCCCGCCGCCCGCGGGGCGCAGGAGGTGACGGACTCCATGAGAGCCCCCAGCAGGTGAGGCTCCCTGCGCTTCCACATGGCCCGAGAGCTGCGGAGGGAGCCAAGGGGGGTCCGGGAGCGGGGGTCCCACAGCGTCCCCAGCCTTGGCACGACGAAGCCCCTCAGCATCGCCACACCGGGCAGGATGGTACCTTCTGGCACCACCACCGGCCCTGAGAGCGTTTCGAGGTGTCAGCTCCCCCCAGGGGTTGATCTCAAGCTGTTGCATAATTTTCCTTGTGACAATTAGTAAAGAGGCTTCAGTGGTTTTTAATTTTCATTTGCTTGGAGCGCTCCGGGAATGGCTGGAGCTTACTAACCAGGGCTCCCAAAACTAAACTGGGTCAGTCCACTTTGAGTGGAAATTAGAGTGGGTTCTGGGGCTGGAGAGGTCCCTGCAACCCTGCTGTATGCAATCCCATGCATGCACTGCGTGGGTTAGGTCTCACTTCCTTCCATTCCCTCCTGATCCAAGGCTTCTGTGACGGTGGTTTTAATGGAATTTCTCTGCACGTGCAGCAGGTTGACCCTCCCTAACCCTGCGGTTTGAGTGGTTTCATCCCCAGGAGAGCAGGATAATCCTCCCTGGACCCAGTTTAACGTGGGGATTCCCCAGGCATAAGTTGTGGCTGGGTTTGGCTCTTCCACACCCCGGAGTCTGCCCAGCCTCTGTCAACAGCATTTCTTTTCCCCTCATAAATTCCGGGGGAATGTTGTCATCTTCAGAGGGGGACCTGGAGACTCATCCCGTGTACACCTGATCCTGTACCCTGGGCCAGGCTGGGGGTGACCACATGCCTTGCAGGTGCTCACGGGACGCCGGCGATCGCTGTGTGCTGAGGCTGGCACGGAGACATGAGTGGCAGCACGGTGAGTGCCAGAAAATCACCTCGGGGACCTCCTGGGGACAGCAGGCATCCTGCTGGAGATGCCTTGGGAGTGGGGTGGGTGCTGACCCCCGTGGGGTGGGGGCAGCGGCTGATGCTCTCCCCCCGCCCGCAGAGCCAGCGCGCCGCCGCCCTGGGGGTCCTCTTTGCCCTGATCATGTTGCTGATCATCTACAGCTCCGGCAACGGGAGCGAGGTCTTCCCCTACAGCCGCCTGCGGGGCAGAGCCCGCCGGCCCCCCGACCTCAGGAAGTGGGGGGTGAAAAGCGGGTACCTGCCTGTCTGCGGGAACAAGGTACGGGCTGGGCAGCAGGGCCGGGCCTGGGCGGTGACACAGGGTGTGTCCCTCTGCTGGCATCCAGCCGAACTGTCCCCTCCCGAGGACAGTGGCTCCGCGGTGACACCAAAAGTCACCTGCTGACGGCACTTGTCATCGCCAGACCCTGACTGCCCGCTGCCACCAATGCGTCATTGTCACCAGCTCCAGCCACCTCCTGGGCACCCACCTGGGCACGGCCATCGACGGGGCTGAGTGCACCATCCGCATGAACGATGCTCCCACCACGGGCTACAGTGCTGATGTGGGCAACAAGACCAGCTTCCGCGTGGTGGCCCACTCCAGCCTCTACCGTGTCCTCAAGCGGCCCCAAGAGTTTGTCAACAAGACCCCAGAGACCATCTTCATCTTCTGGGGGCCACCCACCAAGATGCAGAAGAGCCTCCTGAAGATCATCCAGCGCGTCTGCGCCTCGTTCCCCAACATGACAGCCTACGTTGTCTCCCCCGGCCACATGAAGCAGTTTGATGACCTGTTTCGGGGAGAGACAGGCAAGGACAGGTACCTCGGAGCCACCTCTTTTGCTGTGTCCCCCTTTCTCCAGGTTCCCAAGACAGAGCTGACTCTTGGAGCTGCTTCACGGGCTGCAGCATTGAGCTGGGGGTCCCCGAAGGCACGCTGGGGACACTAAGGGGGTCCATTATCCACATCACCTCGCCCCTGTCATCCTTCCTGTTGTTTTTGCTCCCCAGGGAGAAGTCTCGCTCGTGGCTCAGCACTGGCTGGTTCACCATGGTGATCGCGGTGGAGCTGTGCGACGCCATCCACGTCTATGGCATGGTGCCGCCCAGCTACTGCGGGTGAGGAGACCCCCAGGCCCCCACCCCGGCGCCCCGACCCCACCATGGGGCTCACCCAGTGCTTCTTTCCCCACTGCAGCCGCCACCCCCCGCCCCGCCGCCTGCCCTACCACTACTACGAGCCGAAGGGCCCCGACGAGTGCACAACCTACATCCACAACGAGCGGAGCCGCAGGGGCAACCACCACCGCTTCATCACGGAGAAGAGGGTCTTTGCCAGCTGGGCCGGCCTCTACAACATCACCTTCTCCCACCCCACCTGGACCTAGGGGCTGCCCCATGCCTGCTGGGCAGACCCCTGCAGCTGGGATGGATGGGGGTTCCCCTGCATCCCCCTGGGAGTGGTGGGATCCTGGCATCAGGTGCCACCAGCTGCCTCCCACAGGACCACTGCTGTTGTGCGTGGTCGCTCCTTGCACCTGGGATGTGTTGGGGTTTGAGCTGGTATTTGGGGACCAGGTGTTGAATGTAAGATATGGGGTTACCCCGCTCCGTGTGCAGGATACTTGGCCATGATATCCTGCCCCATCCTGGTCCATGCACATTGCAGCCCCTGTGAGGCTATAGGGGGGTTCCAGGACTCCTCGGCTCAGTTTTGGTTTGCACCATTTCTGGGGTCACTGCAGAGACTCTTTGCCCCAACAGTCTGAGGAGACCCCCTTTTGGAGCTCAGCCCCCCCCCAGCCCCTCATCCCAGTCCTCAGTCATCCTTCCCACTGCAGAACCCCACAGATTTTGGTGGGACCCCATGGGGGTGACATTACCACCCTCCCTGTCCCAGCACCCCAAAAAACACCGGCCTCTCCCAGCACCACTGCGCCCCACACTGCCAAAGCCTTTTCTAACTGAAAGATGGGATTTTTGGGAGCTTTTGGGGGGTTTTGGCTTTTTTTTCTCCCTGCTTCTAATCCTGGGGTTTCTACTTGGGTTTCCTGGATGAAGGAGTGAGCAGGGGCTGCTCATTATTGGAAACAAAGGGTCAGTAGCTGCTTATAAACAATTTAGAAGTGGGCAGGTAGTGGGGGGCAGTGATGCCTCTTGGCACCCTGTGGCTGGGACAGGACCTTGTTACTAATTTCTCAGCAGCAGAGAAGTTGATCTGGGGAAAGCATCTAAATATGGTGTGTTTGGGTGCTGAGCCTTGGCAGGAATCCATTCCTCAGTTTCCCTCTGGCTGTGGCTGGGGTTTTGAGGGGCTCAGTGCTGGGGGAAGCAGTGGGGCATCCATGTTTTGTATTTGTTTGTACAGGAATAAATATTGCTGCAGTCTGTTACCTTGAGCCCTGGCTCTGGATGGGTTTTTGGGGATGATGGCAGTGACCCCACCAATACTGTCCCTGGGCACACAGGAGGGTGCCAAGGTGACAGCTTGTCCAGGTGGGATCCATGCCCAGTCCCTGACTGACTCCAGCTCTGGCAGTGACAGAGGTTGTGTCCCCCACTGCCAGGTGCCCTGGGGTCACAGGGTCTTGGGACAGGGTCTCTGCAGCCCCAGAGGAGGAGGAAGGGCAGGTAAGTACAAGGACTGGGAGATCACCATTGCTTGTCCCAAAGTCTGGTGCCACAGAAGGACTTTGCCACGAGATGGGCACAGAAGGGAGCAGCACGATGGCACTGGCTCTGGGCCTGGCACATCCTGGGTAACACATCCAGGCAAGCTGTGGAGGGGCAGCTGCTCATACACATGGCACTGGTCAAACAGATCACCCCACCTTATGGGATAGACAGCATCTGCAACCACCGAAGCCCCTCTTCCCCCTGCTGGATTCGTAAGAGGAATTCGAGATAAAATAAAGGTGGTACTGTTGCCAGAGCATTACCTCAGATTAGGGGTGGTAAACAAAACCAGGGGAGAAGAATGTGTCACTGATAATGACACAAAGAATCCACAAGGAAAGCCAATCAGGTAACTGCTGGATGGGATCTGCTCCAGCTGGGTGGAAGGTAATTCTGGCAGGGGGAGAGCGAAACCATAGACTCACAGGAACAGAGACAGCGTGGGATTAATTAGCATTAGAAGAGAGGGAATCCTCTAACCAATGAAATAAAGGAACTGCGTAGCCAATGAGCATTAATGACTTCCTTTGCAAAAATGTATAAATAGTGAGAAGTTTTCAACAACCTCGGGACCCCCATCAACACGAAGACCAGGCTGAAGAAGGACCAACGCGATGCTGAGGGATCCACGGGTGGTGACAATCTTCTGCTTGACCAATTTCTCTCTCTCCCCCACACGTGCAATCCCTCTTTTCTATTTCTTTCTCTACCTCATATTTTATTGTTAAATAAAATCTGTACTATTGGCCTTGGAATTCGGCACCTCTCACTGAGCTGATGTTAACAAGGACACAACAGTCGGGGTTTTACACCCCTGGAGCTGAGGGAGAGTTGGGTGTAAACTAGGGGTGGGGTATGGGGACATAGGGATGGGGACATAAGGACATTAAGGACAAGGATCATGACAGAAGGGATGGGAATGGGGACATGGGGATTGGATGGGGACATTAGGGATGGACACAGGGATGGGATGGGGTCAAGAGGGTATTAGGGGGCAGAAAAGGGAAGGCGACATGTGGACAGTGACGCGAACAGCATCCCTCCCCGAGGAGCTGGGGGCGGAGGCGCCCCGGAGACCCCAGACCGGGCAGGGTAGGGGCTCCCTTCGCCGGCGGACCCGCACCCCCGAGCCTGCAGGGTTGAACCGCGTTCTCCCCGGCCCTGACCGCCGCCGTGCCGCCGCCGCGCCGCCCCGCGCCGCCGCCGCGCCGCGCTCCCGTCCCCGCTGGCCGCTCCCCGTTCCCCCGCGCCGCTCGCTCGCGCCGCCGGTGCCGCGCGCTCCCGGCGTGCCCCGCGCGCCGCCGTGTTCTATAAATAGCGGTACCGGCGGGCCGGGGTGGCGGCGGCGCCGGGTCGGTGCGGGACCCGCGGGGCCAGGTCGGTGCGGGACGCGGGGGTCGGTGCGGGACCCGCGGAACACGGAGGTCGGTGCGGGACGCGGGGATCGGTGCGGAAGACGGAGGTCGGTGCGGGACGCGGGGGTCGGTGCGGGACGCGCGGGGCAGCGCAGCAGCGCGGGGGGCTTTGCTTGGCGCTTGCGAGGGATGGCGGGGGCACTGCAGGCGTGCTGGAGCAGCCCGGTGCGGGGGCTCGGGTCCCAGGGAGCGGCTGGCGGCTGCCGGTGGAATGGGAGGGGTGGGTTGGAGCTGGCGGCGCGCTGAGATCGCGGGGGCACCCCGGGGTGCAGCCCCCGAGGACCTTGGCTGGGGAGTCACAAGGCCGCCCTGCAGCCCCTCCCCAGCCCCGACCCCAGCGCAGCCCCATCGCCCCTGAGCATCCCCCGCACCTGCACCACGGCGCCGGCACCGCACTGGGTCAAGCACCCAGCCCGCAGCCCCTGTCACCCCACCAGCGCTGGCACCAGCTGTCCTAGGTGTCAGCACCCCCACAGTTAGGGACCCGGGGGTCCTGCGTTCCCCACACCCCGTGGGGGACATCTCAGGACTTTGTCCCCGCGGCGCTGGTGGGATGTGACCCGGTGCCGGTTTCAGTCCGGCCATTCTTAGCCGCTGCCCTTTCGAGGCTGTAACACGACCTGTCAGCGGCTACGGGCTCCTCTGGCCGCGGGATGCCCCCTCCCTGCACCCCGTCCAGCCGGTTTGGGGTGACGCACTGTGGCCAAGCAGGTCGGCAGCTGCGGGGCTGGGTGTGGGCAGGTGGGGTGGCCAAAGACGCCCTGGAGGTCCTGGGGGTGCAATGGGGTGCTGCAACCCCCTCCATAGGACACCCCCCTAAAACCAGCCCGTGGGGAGCTGCCTCCATCACTCGGTGTTGTGGTGGCACAAGGCATCCCAAGCGGGTTTCCTGCTGCCAGGCAGCACCCCAGGCACTGGGATGTGGGCAGGGCAGGGGAGGAAGCCGGCAACGTCACCACGCGTCACCCGGCATGGGGATGCCCTTACCGCAGCCGGATGCGGAGGGTGACTGCTGGGAACCAGGTGAGTGATGGCCGCAGAAGCAGGGATCTCTCAGCTCCCTATTCCAGGGCTGAGCCAGGAGTTGTCTTCCCATCCCCCAGTCTGGCCTTGGAGCTGGGCACCATCATGGCCAAAAAGGGAGACCCTTTTTCTTCCCAGACTCTTGGTGACCTGATGTGCTGAGTTGTTTATCCTGCTCTTTCCTGGCAGCCTTAAGTGCTTCTGTGCCTGGACCGTGGCACCATGTCGGCAGGTGAGTGATCCATCTCCCTGCCTGCATTCCAACTGCATCCGTCCCTCTGGGTCCCCTGCATCCATTCCCTCTGCATCTCCCTTGTATCCTTTCCTTGACTGCCCCCTGCATCAATCCCCCCTGGAATTAATGCCCTTTGTTCCTCCCTGCATCCATCCCCTTGGCCCCCCTGCATCTGTCCCCATTACGTGCAGCCCTTGGTCCTCTTTGCATTCCCCCCCTCCACGTGCCCCTGTATCCTTGCCTCCCTCCCTTCTGTCTGTCCCCCATGTCCCTCCAGCCCCCCCACATGCCCCACATCCCATTGGTCCCTGCCAGACACTTGGCTCCGTCCCCAGCTCTGGGGAGTGCTGGGTGCCAAGGAGTTGAAATTTCATCCAGCTGTAATCAGGAGATGGGAAAGTGGCCCCAGAGCAGCTCAACTTTATTTTTAGCTCTGCTTCCCCCTTCGGCATCACCCCCTGGCATCACCCCACGCCACAGCTGGTGCACAGATCCCACAGGTGGTGAGAGCCCTGTGCCAGGGTGCTGGGCAGGGGACAGGCACTCAGTGCCACTTGCACGTTGGCCACCGGTCCAGGGACTGATGCTGGGGTCCAGGGACTGCCGGGGTTGTGCCAGGTGCTCGAGGTGGCCGTGCCAAGTTGAGCCTGCCACGGCCCCAGTTAGCCCAGCGGGGTGAGAAGCCAGCCACAGGGATGGATGAGGCCAGTCCCTGCCTGCAGTGGAGCCATGGACAGTGACCACCTCTGGGACACCACATGGCACTGGAATTCCAGCCCCATGGCCAGGGTGCCATGGGGTCTTTGTGCTCAGACGTGGCCAGACATCCCAGCCTGCCCAGGTGACCAGGATACACGTCTGCTTCCCTCTCCATCTTCCCCCCAGGACTCTCCTGGATCGGTCCCCTCTATCCCCAGGGATGCCTGCCCTGGATTTGGCACCCCCTGGGGACACCTCACTCCCTGATGGACCTTTTGGCTTTTGATAATATTTTTTCCTTTCTTTTTTCCAGAAAAGTTCAAGCAGCACAAAATCATCTTTGTGGTGGGTAAGTCTGTGTCTGGGTCCTGTCACTGGTGGGGTCAGCCCAGGCCTTTTCCCTGTACCTCTAGGCTGGGGAAACAGGGCTGGAGGCTGAGACTGGGCTATTCCCAGGCACTGTGGGATAGCCGTGGCTCCAGCTTGGCTCCTCGAGTCCACATGGGGTATGCTGGGACCAGGAGGGCACCTCTGGCCAGGCATGGGGTGGCAGCATCTGGGGTGATGTGACAGTAAACCACTGGGGGTTGATGTGACAACAAACCCCTGGGAGGTAACGTGACAAAACCCTGGGTGGTGATGCCCTGGGTGCCATCAGGGTGTGGTGCCCACATGCCAATTCCCAGCAGCCCATGCCACCCCCAAGCACTTGGGAAACCTCAAGAGGAGCTGTGTCCATCCACTTGGTGCTGGGCTCGGGGACACCACTGATGTGTCGCTGAGCTCTGAGGACTCGCGCGTGTCTGCGCCGCTGCTCCGTGTACCCCTCCCTCTCCTTACCCGTGGCTCAGGGCACACACGTGCCTTGCAGGTGGCCCTGGCTCAGGGAAGGGGACACAGTGTGAGAAGATCGTGCAGAAGTATGGCTACACCCACCTCTCCACGGGGGACCTGCTGCGGGCAGAGGTCAGCTCGGGCTCGGAGCGGGGCAAGAAGCTGCAGGCCATCATGGAGAAGGGAGAGCTGGTGCCCCTGGTGAGTCCCTACCAGCACCAGCTGCCACGTGCTGGGGTGTGCAGTGGTGTCAGTGGGGCCACCACAGTAATGGTTGGCACGTGGCTCAGGCATCTCTGGCCCTGTTGTCCCATATCAGCCGTAGCAGCTCTGTGCTCCCCGCTCCAGGACACGGTGCTGGACATGCTGCGGGACGCCATGGTGGCCAAAGCAGACGTGTCCAAGGGCTTCCTGATCGATGGATACCCCCGCGAGGTGAAGCAGGGAGAGGAGTTTGAAAAGAAGGTGAGGACTGGTGTGCTGTGCTGTGCTGGGCCATGCCACACACCAGCTTTGCACTTGGACTCAATCCAGCAGCAGCCTGGGCTCCCCATCCCAGCAGAGATCACGTCCCAGAAGGGTCTAAACTGGGCAGCAGGTCCCCCTGCCTCGGGGACAGCCTGTGCCCAGAGCACAGTGGGAGGGACCAGGGTGCCCTCAGGCTGACAGAGCGTGACAACAGTGCTGACATGATGGTGATGGCAGAGAGCCAGGGCTTGGCTGCAGTGTCCCTTTGCCTTCCTCTGCGTGGCCCTAGAGGCCACTGGAACAGTGTCCTGGTGGCTCCCAGACCAAAGCGGTGGGAGGCAGGAGATTGTGTGGGGACACCTCTGTGTCCTGCTCACCCCCAGACCCCTGTGCAGGGAGGCAGAGGGTGGTGTGGGGACATCGGTGACCCTCATGCTGACCACCACCACGCCCCCAGACCAAACCAGACCCACGCCAACTGAGTGTGCTGACAGCCATGTCCCCTCTGTCCACAGATCGCGCCCCCCACGCTGCTGCTCTACGTGGATGCGGGGAAGGACACAATGGTGAAACGCCTGCTGAAGCGAGGAGAGACCAGCGGGAGGGTGGATGACAATGAGGAGACCATCAAGAAGCGTTTGGAGACCTACTACAAGGCCACTGAGCCTGTCATTGCCTTCTACAAGAGCAGAGGCATCGTCCGCCAGGTGAGCGGGAATGAGGCTGATGCCAGCACCCTCCATCCCCACAGCTTAGGGCTTGTGTCCCAGGGGAGGGGAAGTGATGGATGGGGATGATGAGGGAAGCAGGAAAACTCAATCCTGCCTAGTTTGGGATGGACCTGACCCCTCTCATCCCGGACACGACCTCCTCCAAGGATGGCCCACACTTCTTTGTCCTAAATGAGCTCTGGTCTCTTCACCCATGACCAAAATGCATCCTTGGGAGAGTTCCAGTTGCTGTCGGATGAGAGCCCTTGGGCACGTCCCCCAGCTAACCCCTCTGTACCCAGCTCAACGCCGAGGGCTCTGTGGAGGAGGTTTTCCAGCAGGTCTGCACCCACCTCGACTGCCTGTAACCGAACCCCCGGCCCCAATTCCCCCCAGTGCACTCCAGCAGAGACAGCGGAAGCGGCTTTATCCTGTTTTCGTGGACGGAGCCGTGCGGAGGAAATTTCAAGGACATTGTGTTTGGCTCTTTCCCGTCTCTCTCCAGTAAAGTTCACTTTAATGAATCCAGACTTTATCTTTTTCTTCTGTCGCAGGAAATGAGTTTTTCTTTCCAGCGTTTTTTTTTTCCTCCCTCTCTGTCCTCCCCCCAGCCCCTCTGGAGCTGATTAAGGGCAGGAAGCGGGTGTTTATCCCGCCGGGGCAGCGGGATGCTGCACTCAGAGGAAGGGAGGGAGCATCCCGGCCGCTTGCCCCGGCTTCCCAATCCGTGGCTTGGAGGGAGCCTGCGCCTGCATCCTCCAGCCAGTCCTGGCTGCCCTCGGTCTGTCCCGATTGCTGAACCCCCTCGGGCTCTGGGTGTGTCTCCGGACGCACAGACAGCATCTGAGTCGTGTCCTGCACATGCGTCTCAGCTCTCCCACTGGCTGCCAGGGGCTGGAGGCGACCGGATTCGGGATGGGGATTTCCACCACTTTCATGCCTTGGCATTTCCTTCTTTCTGTTGGCTGTCAGGGTTTTTTGGGGTACGCAGTGGCTGCACTGTGATGGTTTGTGGTGGCACAGTGCCCTGGAGTGGGGTGTTCCCTGTCCTGCTGTGCCCGGACACTCACAGCCTGGACACTCACTGCTCAGCCCCGACCCCAGGGGATAAGGAATATGCTGGGGACGTACGGATGAGCCCAGCCAGGCTGGGTGTCCTCCTGGGTGGGTGCCCTCATGGTGATGAGTCACGGGACCCCAGCAGACAGTTGGGGGTGCTGGTGTGGGGGACAGGGGATGTGGGGGCTCCCCAGCACCCACAGAACCACACAGGCACAGCACCATAGCAGAGGGGCTCTAGTGGAGCTTGGGGGTGGGTTTTACCCAGCCACAGTGAGGGCAGGAGGTAGCACAGCTCCAACCCCAACAGGGCCCCCCACCACTTACTTTTGGGCTGCTGGGAGCTGGGCACGGAGCCAGGGGGCTGGGAGGGCAGGAGGGGCGGCAGCGTTGGGGTCAGCCAAGGCCACGAGGCCAAGGAGTCAGAGTGGAGAAAGGAAGCCAGCAGGGAAAAAACAAAACTCTCCAAGACGAAAACCCAAACTCACCAGTCAGCCCGACGTCAGGCCCGTGCTCCGGGGCCACGAGCCGCTGGCAGAGCCTGGGGCACTGCGGGGAGGCAGGCGGGCAGGAAGGATGCAGCCATCCGGCCGGGGCTGGGACGCTGCCAGGACAGCGATCCAGGGCTGGGGCCGGCAGTGCTTGCCTCGTGCTGGTGGAGACAGGGGGCAGAGGGGTCGTGTGGTTTGGGACACCACAGCCTGAAACTGGGGAGTGGACAGACACATCTCTCTTGTGCCTCCAGCCCTCTGTGGGTGTGCTGTGAGTGTGCCTCAGTTTCTCCAGGTGGTTACTGGGGCAGGGAGTGGGACAGGGATCCTGCTCTGCTCCCCAGTACAGCCCTGAGTGCTTGGTGTTGAGATGTAAATGCTCTTCCTCTGGTTTGCAATCTCAAGGCCATCCCATATGCTGTGAGGGGGAAGATGCTGGGCCAAATGGTGTGCAGGGGGCTGCACATGTGGCCACCCCACAGCCACAGCCACCCTCCTTCTGTCACACTGTGGCTACCACCATGTCAGCGTCCATCACTTGGTCGTTGTCCTGTGGTGTCACCGCGGGGAGAAGGGTGCGAGGGACTCAGAGGATCCCGTGCCGGGCGCCAGTCCCCATCCCCGGGTGAGCACCCGTCCCCGCGGTCCCCAGGAGATGGCAGTGCTCTGTCATGGGAGATGGTTGCTGCTCACCCCCGCTCACAGACATCTCCGGGGACATCCTGGCTGCTGGGGACAGGCATCGCTGACTTCCCTGGCACGTTTCCATTCTGTCCCCGTGCCCGTGAACCATGAGTCGAGATGAAAACCAGCCCCGGTGTGAGGCTCTGAGGACCTGCACCCATCCCCGGTGGGAGGGTCCCAGCCCCACTGATAGCTGTGTGAGGGCTCTCACCGGGGCCAGCAGAGGTGTGGGTAGGAGTGCAGAAGGGGGTCCCTGGTGCCCCGTTAGTGGTGCTCAGCTGTGACCCCCTTGCCCGTGACTCCCTCACCCTGGCCCCCTTGCCAGGTAGGGGTGTCCGGGCAGCCCCATCTGTGGCCTGGCCAAGGGTACAGGCAGGGCAGGCAGTAGGGCTCGGGGGCTTCCACCTGCCCACCAGACTGGGCGTCCAGGGCCATGGGGCGGCCACAGCCCGACACATGTGACCCTGCTAGGCTGCTGGCTGGGAGCAGTGGGGGCTGAATGTCGGGGGCAGCGCCTCCCCCATCGGCTGGGGCAGCTCCCCATCCCCATCACTGGCGGCAGCCCGGGAATATTTGGGTGGATGGACCCCACCAGAACCCCTGTGTCCAACCCCTCCACTCACTACTGCCAGCCCTGGGGGCACTACCCCGGGTAGCAGTGCCCTCGCCCTGCCCAGGACGCTTCCAGTGCGCCCCTCCGGAGGTGCAGCCCCGCACGGCTCTGTAGGGAAACTGAGGCACGGCGCCTCCGGGGGAGGGGGGGTCCATCCTCTCCGCCCCCCCGGGCCCGCCGGCCCGGCCCCAGCGCCGCCAGCGGCATTTCCTCCGCCGCGGACCCTCCTCCGAAGGGAGTCGGTTTCCTGCCGCTGCCGCCGCCCGCACTCGGCGCTGGCTCCCGGCGAGCGGCCGCAGGCGGACATGGGCCCCCGCTCCGTCCCGCTCCTGCCGCTGCTCCTGGCGCTGCTCGGCCGCCCGGGTGAGTGGGGACGGGGGGCACCGGGGAACCGGGCACCGGGGATGAGAGCCGCGGGATGGGGCAGCGGGACGGGACACCCGGGACGGGACAGGCGCCGCGGCGGGACGCACCGGTGACTGCGGATCGGTGGCCAAAGGGGTCCCGGCTGTGCCCGCACAGGCAGAGATTGTCACCCCCGGGAACACCCCGGTAGAGGAGGTTTTGGGGAGCAGCGTCCATGTGGGAAGGGAGAAAGCCACCCCGATTCCCGGAACACAAACAGCACAGCCCTGCTGCTCCCTGGGACCCCCGAAATCCCGGCTGCGTCACTGGGGCGTGGGAGGTGTTGAAGACGCCGTGACTGAGTCCTGGCCTAAACGGTGGCACACGGCGGGTCTGGGGTGGCTTTGGTCCCTGTCACCTCGGAGTATGGAGGGGTTGACCAGGAGATGGGGATGAGAAATGGGAGAAAACCCTTAAAGCCTCACATGGGATGTGGGACTCGAGCTGGGGGCAAGAAATGGGAAAAACCCCTTAAACCTCACATGGAATGTGGGGATGGAGTAGGGGGTGAGAGATGGGAAAAAACCCTTAAAGCCTCAAATGGAGTTGGGGGCTTAGATGCCTCTGGAGCAGTCAGAGCCACCCCGAGACCCCTACAAAGCCACATGGGGAATTTCAGGGAGGGACGCTGGTGCTGATGGAGCGGGGGACAGGGAGCTGGGGGACTCGGGGACATAACCTGCTGGCACAAGTGAGGGAACAAGGGAAATCGGGAGGCAGCAGCTGCCCAGAGAGGCTGGGGCCAACAGCACCGAGTGTTCCAGCTGGGTTGGTCCCTCCTGGTCACTTCGGGGGCCAGTGCCCATGGGTGGTGCTGGGGTGGCCCCACTGCCAGGCTTGATGGCCACTCCTATATCACATCCCTGTCTGGTGGTTGTGCCAAACAGTCCCTGTGCAGTGAGGCTGTGCCGTGGGGGCCGTGTCCCCTATAGTTGTGCCATACAGTTTCCATCCTTGTAGATGTACAGTAAGTCCTTGTAACTGTGAGGCTCGGTGCCCATCCCATAGCTGTGCCGCAGTCCCTGCCCTAGGACAATGCTGCGGTGTCCCTATCCTATGTAGATGTGCAGTAAGGTCTGTGTCCTCTGTAGCTTTCTTGTACAGTCCCCATCCTATAACCGTGCCATATGCTCCACATCCTGTGGTGTTGTGCCACAGAGGCCTTGTACTCCCTGTGTATGATGTATAGTCCCTATACCACACAGCTGTGCCATCTGGTCCTCATCCTACACAGCTGTGCAATGTCACCTGTGTCCTGTGTAGCAGTGCCATGTGTCCATGACCTTTGTATTTGTCCCCAACAGCCTCCACCCTATATGGCTGTGCCATACATGCCCAAACAGGGCTGTGCTATATGGGCTGAGTCCTACATAGCTGTGCCGTATGGCCCCCACCCTGAATGTCTGTTTCTATGGTCCCTATCCTATTTATCTGTGCTGTATGATCCCCATCCAGTGTAGTTGTGGCACACAGTCCCTGTGCTCTGTAACAGAGCTATACGGTCCCTATTGTATGTGTCTGTATGGTCCCTGTGCTGTGTCACCCTGCCATACAAACAGACCATCTCCTCTGGCCATACCACCCCTAAGGTATGCAGCTGTGCTATATGGACCCCATCCTGTGTGACCGTGCCGAATTGTCACTGTCCTATGTAGCTGTGCCATGTGGTCCTCATCCTGAGTGTCTGTGCTTTATGGTCCATGCCCTGCGTAGCTGTGACACGTGGTCCCCATCCTGCCTACCTGTGCTACTCACCACATCCTGTTCAGTTGCTGCTTCTTCCTCACAGGAACCTCTGGGGCTGGGAGCCCACAGTGGGTGCAGTGCCATGGAACTGGGATGCCTGGAGTGGGCACAGTGCTATGGGACTGGGCTGTCCATGGTGGGTGCAGTGGTGTGGGACTGGGGTGCTCTTGGTGGGTGCAGTGTCAGGGTGTCTCACAGCCAGCTTCCAGAGGTGGGGGACTTTGTGCCCCCTTGACAGGGGTCAGCACTGCTCTCCATGGGGTGAGCATGGTGCTGGGTCTCCCCTCCCATCTCTGAGGAGAGGCTTCTTGGCACCTCTCTGATTGAGAGAGTGTCAGGAATGATGTGGCTTATGTCAAGCCTGAAGTCTGGACCCATGCACACCATCATCTGCACCCCAGTGCCACCTCAGCATGGTCCAACAGCTAGCAATGGTTCAGAGGATGACAGTTCCCTCTCAGTGCAGGACACATCCCCATTCCTGTCCTGGATCAGCTCATTGCACAAGTGCTGAGGCAACACCGCCAGATGCAAGGATGCCAAAGCGGTGCTGCCCATCCCATGGGCATCCTGCACTGCCAGAGCCACCCTTGCCCTGCACCCCACACCCCAGCTTTGCTCTCTGCTCCCAAAACTCCAGGAATTTCCTCCCTAACCCCTGACCCACGTGGGTAACCACAGTGGGACCAGCCCTGTGACCTGATCCCAGAAGCACCAAAGCAAGGGAGAATGCAGGTTGGAAAAACATAAAGTGGATTTTCTTTCATTCTTCCTTTTATTTTTTTTCCCTTTCCTGGAGTACAAAAATAACAGTGCCCTTATCTGATCGCCCCGGCGGCCCAGCTGAGCCCCCTTATCTGATCCTGACATAATGCTGGAGCCCGCTGCCTTCCCCAGGGACAGACAGTGCCCGACTGGCACCACTGCCCCGCATCCCCTCCGCTGGCATCCCTGCCCTGCCAGGGCGAGCCCAGCCGCGGCCCCCAGCCCTGCCTGACCTCCCAGGGCATGCTGCCCGAGGAGCGACGAGCTGCCCGACCCCTGCCCAGCAGTGCCGGGGCCGCGCGGCCGTGCCCGGTGCCGTCAGGGCAGGAGTGGAAGGGAAGAGGGACACAGCCTGTGGCGCCCAGATAAGCGGCTGTTTATCTTCCTCCCGATGCTGCCGGCCGCGCGGCCGCCGCGCTGGGGGGGAGGAAGCACCGGACAATAAGTGGGCCCACGGCAGTGTCACCGGGGGTCCGTGCCGTGAGCCCGCCGCCGCAGCCCGGCCACCCCAAGGGTGAGGCGCAGGTCAGGGACACCATGTAGGCACGACTTGGAGGGAACGGCCCTTTGGTGGGTGCTGAGTCCCAAAAGCTCGATGACCTGGAGCATCGCACCCTCTAGCCCCAGTCCCGGTGGGGCTGGCGGGGTGGGCCGGGAGTGCGGTCCAGCCACCTCCCGGTGCACTGGCTGGAGCCACCAGGGATGGGAAAAGTTGAAGTGGGAAGGGATAGAACTCAGTGGCTATCTCCAAAGAAAACACAGCATGCCAGGCACTGTCTCCCCATAGAAAGTCTAGGGAAACCCAGTTGTGACCACGGGGGTCTGTCCTCCCAGCCCCCTGGAACGGGACACCCATGGATGCAGACGGTTCCTCGGGGCCAAGTTAAGGACAGCCCGGCCACAGCAGGGCTGCCTGAGGCAGAGGAAACTGTCGAGGCACGTGGGGATTTACAGGATCAGGCCTTCAAATGGCTGTTTGCGCTCAGGATTTCCCTTGGCAGCCGCCGGCCGGCCCCGCTCGCCGCGCGCCGCCGGGGGCTTTGGGATGGGGCAAAGCTCACGCCTCAGCGCCCGCGGAGGATGAGCTTTACAGCCATTTCCATACCTGCGCTTCCCACTTTCCTGCGGCCGGGGAATGCGGGGGGGCTTCCGCCACCGCCCCAGCCTTCGGGGCGGCCGGGTGCGAGTTTTGGCACGCAGCAGTGCCGAGCAGGGACAGTGGATTTTTCCAGCCCGGATCCAAGGGTCATTACCGTGATTGCGGAGGGGGCTGGCGGCGGCGGACGGGCCCCGGGCGAACACGTAGCAGATGGTCCCGGGGGTGCTGTGCCGGCGGCGGGGCCGTGCCGGCGCTGGCGGAGGCATTCAGCCCCCTCCTGCATCGTGTTCCCCCGTGTTGTGTCCCCCCACATCCGTGCGGCGGGGACTGACAGGCTCTTGTTTTCCGCCCAGACCCCGCGAGAGCCGAGGGCTGTGACCTGCAGCCGGTGACATCGGAGCCGCCCATCACCCTCTCCTATGCCACCAGCACGGTGCCACGCGGCTGTGTCAGCAACAGCTCCATGGACATTAGCCATGAAGTCCATATCCTCAGCGTCAAGTGGTCTGAGGTGAGCAAGAGGGGTCCCAGTGCATTCCCGCAGAACTTCTTGCACTGTCACTTCACCCTGTCACCACAGCACGGCCATCCTGTCACTGTCACTGTCCCAGCTGTGAAAACCTTCCTTTAATTAAGGAGCAGTGAAAGGACCTGGATTAACCTCCTCCATGGCACCTTGTCCAAGCTTCTCCTCCAAGCACAGCCTTGGGCTTCTCTGCCCCTGAAGGGAACGTAAAGACTTTAGAGGCAAATTTTTTAATGGTCCTTGCTGCCAAGGCAGGTATTCCTGTGCTGGACACCTCAGGACACTCCATTTCCCTGGGAAGGTGGCCTGGTTCTGGTTCTGGCTCAGGAGCTGGGCAGAGCCACAGGTACCAGTGGTGACCACACTGAGGATGGAGGGAGAGATGGATGGAAAGTGGAAGGGAGGAAGGGATGGAAGGTAGAATGGAGGAAAGGATGAAGAGATGGAAGGAGAGATCAAGGGAGGGATGGAGAAGAGTGGAGAGATGAAGGAAGCACATCCTTTTTACGTGTCCAGGCAAGCAGAAACCTGTCTGCCAAAGTAGGCATGGCTGTGCTGGGGGGTGATAGCCACACTGTGGGTGCTTTGGGGCAAGGATGGTGTCAGGGCTGGCACTGGCTGGCAGGGTTGGGTGGGTTTGCACCGGCTCACTGGTTTACATGGCAGCTCTGCAGGACAGCCCAGCTTCCCTCGCACTGGCTGGGGCCCAGCACCCGATTTTGGCCCAGCCCTGGGCCACCCGGCGCCACACTCCCCCCTCCCTGCCACCTCCCAGCTCTCCCAGTTCTGCTTTTGGAGCAGAGGGGGAGCCAGACCACGAGGCGCTGGGGAAAGTCAGTTCTGCAAGGACCCCTTTGGCCTAGCCTGGTGTAACCTGGCCTTGGCATCCTGGATCAGTGCCAGGGCCGGGGTGCCCCGGGGTTGTCACCAGCAGCAACAGGGGACACACACTGATGTCACGGCTGCGGCACTGAGCCCCACGGCGCGCGGGGGAAGCTGGGCAGGGACACGGCTCCACTTATAGAAGAATTACTGGAAGCTGCTTTCTATAAGCAGATCCCCACGATGAGAAAAAAAAAAAAAAAAAAAAAGGAGAAGAAAAAGAAAAAAATAACCCGAAAGGCGGCGGCGGGGAGCGCCGAGGCTCCCGCCACTCGCGCAGCCAAACAATGGAGCGCCACAAAACACGCGGCAGGAAAAAGAGCCGCCAGCTCCTCCCCGACGCTCGGGGCCACCCGGGGTCCCTGGCCACCCACGCTTGCCCCGGGGCCATGGCCAGGCCGGCATGCCCACGGCTTCATCCCGCCAGCCCTGTGCACGGCACTGGCAGCAGCCTCCACCCGCCCAGCCCCCGGCTGGTTTTCCCTGCCCTCTCCCTCTCCCTCTGCGCAGAACTTTGCGAGCCGCTATTCAGACAGCAGTGGCCAAACTTAGCGCCTGGAGCTTTGACTTCCCCATCCGGATTTCCGGCTAGAGGCAAGCAGGCAATGCTAGCCACGAGGAATGGTGTGTGCCACCACTGTGCCCAGGCATCCCTGCACACCAGTACGGGCACACCTGAGCCTGGAGCGGTGGCACTGTGCTGGGATGGGGCTGGGAAACCTGCCAGGGGGATGTCCCAATGCCCAGGGTGGGGATTCTCCAGTCTTCAGTGGGAGGTATCCCAGTACCTACAGTGAGGATGCTCTGGTGCCCGGGGTGGGGATGTCCCAGATCCAGTCCTCAGTGTGGGGATACTCCAGTCAACACTCTCATACCCAGAGCAGAGATTAGTCTCTAACTCAAGGATACCCTGGTCCCTAAGAAGGGAGTGCCTAGACCCCACTATGTGGGGTGTCCTGGACACCGGTGTGGGGATAACACCATCTTCCAGGTGGGCATCCTGCTGGTCCCTTGCTTAGGGGAGCCAGAGGGTGTTTGTCCCGCCAGTGTAGGTACACACTCATGTGGCATCCCTGCCCCTAAACCAGCCATGGCTGCCTCTTGCATGGCTCATCCTCAGGGCCAGCCTCAGGGCTCTCCCTGCTCCCTCTGGCTCTAGGGGGCAGCCAGGAAGGTGACAGCAGCTGGGGCTTGGTGGCCACAGTGATGACACTCTCCTCTTCGACCCCAGGTCTCTCCTGTCCCTCTGATGGTGACAGTCACCCCACGAGCCGATGCCTGCAGCCGGCCAGCAGTGCTCATCCTCCTCTGCACCCGCTGCTCTGCCACCATCACCTCCCCGTGCTCAAACCTGATCATCCGCACCGTGAGTGCCACACCCCCACCACGGGAGCGATCCCGGGGGACAGCAGGGCTCGGGCCATCCATGGGGAGGTTTAAGGGGGTCACTGGTGGAGACTGGTCCCTCCGATCACCAGACATGATGCTTGAGGTGCCCCAGGGAGGGGGGGACGCTCCTGACCATCGCTGGCAGCGCTGAGCACTGGGCTGGCCAGGCAGGGAATGACGCACAGGGCTGGAAAAAGCTCCCATTTCCTCCGGCCGGCGGGAGGAAGGTCAGGGATGGGGTTTGGCTCCAGCAAGCTGAGCCGGGGTCGGGCGCTTTGTTAGCAAAATAAACCTCCTGCTTTGTTTGTGGCTAATAATAAAGTGGGCTGGGCCCTCCATGTGCCACCAACCACTCTTGCTGCTCATGGCCCCGAAAATCCCTACTTATCTAGGGTGACCCCCAGCCCAGGATCCAGGGACACTCACCTGTTTTAGGTTCACATTTGTATCCTGCACACTGAGGGGAAAGGTTTTCCTTGCTTTCCCCATGCCAGCCTATGTAAGGGAGGGATGCACCTTGCTCCTCACCCAGCTTAGGCTGTCACTTGGCCCACAGGATGCTCACCTCAGCGCAGAGACCATCAGAGCACCAAACCCTGAGCCACCCATGGTCTCCAGTGAGGGACAGCTGCTGGCTTGGGCTCTGGCTACCTATGGGGGCATCACATCCTACAGTGAGCTGCAGGACCCCCGCAGGGTCCAGCTCCACCTGGGAGAAGGTGTGTGGGGCTGGGGGGCTGGAGTGGGCAGGAATGGTCTTCCCGTTCCAGAAGGGTGACAACCTCCTGGGGCAAAGTACCTTCCCCAGGGAGATGCCATGGGGACTGATGCCCCTGGCCCTGAGCGTCTCCCCGTCCGCTGAGCCCAGTTTGACTTTGATCACCCTGCCACCTACACAGATGCCAGCAGCCCTCCAGACTGCATTCCCCAGGAAAACTTCAATGCCATTCTGCACCTTGAGACTGAGGTCTTCTTCCATGGGGTGAAGGGCTGCTCACGCAGTGACGCCCAGAGCACCAGGGCCGCTCACATCATCCATTTGCAGTCGGAACCCAGGTACCACAGTGCCAGCAGTGGGACCCCAGCGGTGGGACAGGCAGTGGGATATTCTTGGAGATGCTTGGGATGGTGTTGGGCTGTCTCAAAGGCAGAGCCCCACCTCCAGAGTTGGATGTGGGACTGGTTGGTATGCAATGCTGAGAATGGGGATCTTGTGGTTTTGCAGCTCCTCCATCACAGAGGTGAACCTGTCTGTGAGCTGTCGTCAGAATTCTGCTGAAAACCAGATCCTGATCCTGCAGAGCAAGGCCAACTTCACCTGGTCCGTCTCCTCAATGTGCAACATCCATTTACTGGTATGCTGAGAGGAATGTGTCTTCCCCACCACCCCCACCAAGGGATCTGCCAGGTGCCCAGGACATGCTGGTGTCATGGGCAAGGTGGCAGAAGGGCACCTGGAGATATCAGACATGGGCAAGTGGCAGCCCCCTTGCTGCAAGCCCTCATTACTGGGATGAACCCTGCCTTGTGCAACCCAACTGTCCCTGTTTCCACTTAGCCCCTCTATGCTTCTTTCTCCCTTTCCTCCTCACTGCAGGTCTCTGGGAGTTACAAGATGCCCCTTTTCTCAATGCTGTTCCCTGGGATGCTTCTGCCTGACACGGAGCAGGACCTCATTGCTAAAGCCTTTGAGAAGAACTACAGTGTCATTGCCTCCTACTCTGCCATCCCTGCCAGCCCCCACATCAGTCTGGAGATTCATGACCATGGTGAGGCCCCCAGCAGCCCAGGGCTGGGTGGGATCGGGGGTTCCACCACTCCCACTCAGCCGCCCCATCTCCCTGTCCTGCAGAGATGGTCGAGACGCCTGTGACGACCACCCCCATTGTCATCACACAGCCCCCAGACTTGCCCCACCAGGTGCTGCTCACACTCAAGCCCTGGAAGTGCACAGATGAAACCATGGAGATTGTCATCATCAGGTCCTACCTGGAGGTGAGGAGGGTGGAGAGGGGTGCTAGTGTCCACCAAAATCACTCAGAAGTTGCATGTTCCCCTGGGTGCTCGGGGTGGGTGGCATGAGGCTGTCCCCTGTGGGTGACTACAGTGTGCTTTTCTCCTAGCCCATCAAGGATGTGGTGAACATCACCCTGAGGGACATCAGTTGCCAGGCAGAGAAAAATGCCACCCACTTCATGTTGAAAAGCCCCCTCAGCCATTGTGGCACCTCGCTGGAGGGCAGGGGCTATGCCAACAATGAGGTAAGAGAGGGGGGCTGGCTGGGGGTGTTGCCTCCTGCCCCACTGATGGCCCATGAGAGCTTCAGTGATTGCCAGTGGGGCTTTTCCACCAGGACCTCCTTGGTTTTGCATGGCTGGAAACATCATCCTGAGTGTGTGGGTGGGACCATGCCATGCCATCCCATCCCAGCAATAGACTCCAGCAGTGGGTACCATTTGACTGACCCAACCTTCTGCCTCCTCACAGCTCATCCTCAGCCTGGCCAAGGATGCAGTGCTCCGGAGTGTGCGGGTAAGAGCCGGGTTTCCCAGCATGTCCAGGGGTGGCAGGAGGAGCAAATGGCACTGTCAGCTGGGTGCTGGGTGCCCCTTTAGAGCTGCCCCCTTCTTGCAGGTGGCCTTTGAGTGCGAGATCCCGCGGGAGCTCTTCCTGCGCCTTTTCCCCACCGCTGCCTTCGAGGCAGCGCAGACGGAGCTGGAGATCAACAAGGAGGCCTTTGTGCAGGTACTGCCACTGTCCCGGTGCTCAGGCTGGGGCAGTCCAGCCACGCGTGGGCCGGTGACCCTGATGGTGTGCCCCGTTCCCACCCCGTGCAGGCGTCCATGCGGTGGATGGATCACCCAGCCGACCTGCAGCTGAAGGAGTGCTGGCTGCTGGCCGCAGGGCGGGAGCCAGTGCTGCTGCTGCAGGGCGGGGAGGCGCGTGGAGCGGGGGTGGCCGTGCTGGAGGGCCCCCCCAGCAGCCATGGGAGGAAGGTCTGGCGCTTCCGCTTCACCTACACCGTTCCTGAGGGCGGACACATCCCCTTCTCTGCCATCCTCAAGTGCAAGGCCGGCTTGCAGGTCGGTGTAACCCCCTCCCCACCCTGTGATACCACCATGCTGGTCCCACCGGGAGTAGCAGCCTGATGGGTTTGTTCTGCACCATTGGGTGATGGAGCCCATCCAGGAGCAGCATTCCCTGGTCCACAAAGAGCCTGGGGGACCCCACCTCTACCATCGTGTAGGGGTGCACATCTTCCCTCTCTCACCCCAACCTCCACCTCTACAGAACGACACTATCTTTGAGAAGGTCCTGGAGCTGACAGTGAAGGATGCCTGGCGGCCCCTCAACTGTGAGTTCAGGGCAAGGGAGGTGGTCAGGATGGGAGTGGGAGAGGGACTCTCCCAGTGTGGCAGTGCTGACAGCCTCATTCATCCTCCCACAGACCGTGGGCTGGGGCTGGCTGCTGTCCTGGGAATCACCTTTGGCGCCTTCCTCATCGGGGCACTCCTCACTGCCGTGCTCTGGTACATCTACTCGCACACCCGTGAGTACCCACCAGCCCTGGGGACCCCCGTGGTGGGATGGGGGGGCCACAGGTGTGTCCCTTACTGGGTTGCCCATTTTTCCCTCCTGGCCAAAGTCCCCAGGTGAGCCAGAGACCAGGCTGCTCCATTGCCCTCATCTGTGCAGTGCTGGCAATGCTATAGGGGAATAACCCTGCTTGAGGAGTCTACAACTCCTCAGGCTCCCTCTTCGTCTGGGTCCCTCTCTGCCATCTGCCCACTCCCCTGCTCCTTGTGTCCCATGCTCATCTCCATCCCCGGGGCTCAGGGGTCAGCCGGGGAGTGATCCATGAGAGCTGGAGGGTCCCCGGGGAGCGAGCCAAGGCCACCACTGTTCGCCCTGAGTCTGGTTTCCCCTTGGTGTTCCCCCGTGGCGGGCGGTGTGATCCAGGTCCCATCTCCAAACTGCAGCCGGTTTCCAGCACGGCGCCAGCCTCGGAGAGCAGCAGCACCAACCACAGCATTGGCAGCACCCAGAGCACCCCCTGCTCCACCAGCAGCATGGCCTGACGCCCCCGGGCCCCCCCGAGCCCGCGCAGCCCCTGGCCAACGGACTTGGGGATCCACCCCAGTGCCATTAAGCTGATTTTTTGCCCCAAATCTCAGGCCGAGCCCAGAGGGGGCCTCCATTACTCATTCAGTGAATGCTTTGGCCCCCTGAGGGCAGCCCACACCAGGGGGGTGCACCTTGCAACCCCCCTGGGCTCCCCCGCTGCAGTGGGGAGGCAGAAAGAGCAGCTATTGCCAAAACCTCCCACAAGGCTCCCCATCAAATGGGGGGGGGAAGAAGAAGTGGGTGCCCCCTGGACATGCCCCAGCACTTGGGGTAACCCCTGTGCCCCTCCTGCCTCCCCCCAAGAAGGCAGCAGGCACCAGTGGGAGCAGCAAAAGATTTATTTGTGGAGGATGGTGCAAGGCTGCTGCCCTCCCACAGGACGATGGGCAGAACCCACCACTCCCCCCAGCTCCCCGTCCAAGTTACAAACTCTTATCAATAATAATAAAAACCTTCCCTATGTTAAATTAATTGCACTCTGATGCTGAGCCTTGCCACAGCTTGAGGCTCCCACTTACCAGGCACTGGACCTCATCACAGCCTGGGGCAGCCCCCCAAACCCTGGGGGACCCCCCCAGTCAGTCTCACTAGGGAGGGGATGGAGACCAGGAGCATCTCCCCATGGACAGTGTCCTGGGAAGGGCACAGGCAGAAGGCACTGGGGTGAAAACAGCCAAGCCAGGATGGGGTTGGGGGGGGCCCACATCCCCCTCCAGACGCCTCTGAGCATCACTGGGGACAAAACTAGTGCTTCATGTAAACAGAGGTGCAAAGCCCTGTGCCGCCGTCACTGGGCCAGCGCGGGCTCGAGCAGCCGCAGCGCTCCCCCCACCAAGTGCAGGCTGCCGGTGACCAGGACCCGGACAGCGGCCGCCTCCCGCAGCAGCACGGCCCCGCTGCTGGCTGCGGGGTGGGCGTGAGCCCCCGAGGCCGTGGGCGCTGCCAGCTGGGGGTCCCGGCCCTGAGCCACCCACCGCAGTGCCTGGGCCAGGCACGGGAACACGAGGGCTGGGGAATTGAGGGGTCGTGGGGCTGGGGGCACCAGGAGCAGGGAGCCCCGGGTGGGGGCCGGCTGCAGCAGCCCCCCCACCCGCAGGGGAGATGGGAGCCAGGGGTCCTGCCCCACTTTCTCCTCCAGGAGCCTCGTCCACGTCCGCTGGTTCTCCAGGCAGCGGGTCAGGGCATTCTCCAGCGTCACGTTGAAGTTTTGCTGGTCTGAGAGGGATGGAGACAGCAGTCAGGGATTGCAGGGGGAGCTGGGGAGGGATCAGAAAGGGAAGCTGGGGGACACCCTGTCTCCCCAGCATTCACCTGCGTTGTTGGCCACCGACACCTCGGTAAAGTTGGGGCAGAAGACAGCATAGTCAAAGTGACAGGGCTGCAGAGACAGGAAGAATCAGCACTGTGGGAACCCTCAGGACCCACCCATCGGATTTCCACTGGGGTCAGTCCCACACCCACGGGGTTAAAGGGGATGGGGTAGGGGATGATCCAAGTCCCTTCCCCGCACCCAAGACTGTGAGACCCCCGCAGGGGGCAGTTGAGGTGGGATACACCCCTGGAATAGCAGGATGGGCAGACAGGCAGACAGCAGGGTGCCAGCTCCACCTCGTGGCTCCCTCCACCCACAGCAAAGCAGGTCCCACAGGGCAGAGAACCCAGGCACCCGGCCACAGTGACTCCCCTGTGCCCCCAAACCTCACCACCAGCAGCTTGAGCAGTGCCGCCGTGTCCCGGTCGCCTGTGGCATTGAAGAGCAGCACACGCACCTCAGAACCGCTGCAGGGAGAAAGGGCAAGTGGCCCATGCCCCCAGGGGACCTCCAGCACCACCACCATCACACCCCAGAATGTGTGCCCCCCTTTGCATCCTCTCCTTACTCATGAGGCTTGTCCTGGTTGAGGGCGGTCTGGCGGAACCAGCGGACACAGGCCTGGATGCTGCTGGTGGTGTGAGCTCCATCCAGGTACCACGTCACAGGGCCGTGGGACAGCACCTGAGTCCTGCCCAGCCACTCTGTGTCCCGCAGGCCTGGGGGAACACAGAGCATGGCTGGGACCCCCATACCCTCCCCCAGCACTGGTAGCCCCATGGAATCCAGTGTGGGGCAGACTGTGCCCTCCAGCACACGTGGCACTGGCTGGGGTCCAGCACAGCCACGGTGAGGGAGGGTCCTGGCATGGCCGTACTGCACCTTGGATCATGGCATCGGTCAGTCGGAAGGCAGGCGCCAGTGGCACCGGCCTCCCCAGCAGCTCGGTGCTTGGTGGCACCTCCTTCAGCTCCCCACGACCTAGGCAGGACAGGCATCCCACTGAGGCCTCAGGGGCCCTGGTGGGGTCTGGCCCCCTGTCCCCGTCCCCCTGCCTTACCCTGGCAGCCGCAGCGCTGCAGCCACGTCCGTGCCAGCTGTAAGGCCAGGGCGGCGTTGGAGCGCTGGTGGGCACCTGCCAGCCCCAGCTCTAGCGCCTGGCAGCCCTCCTCAAAGTCGTCCAGCTCTGGGCAGAGGTAGAGGGGACACTGTGGGGAGAGGAGGCTGAGCCCCCCCGCCATGGGATGGGGTACCCCCAACCCACACCCCTGCCAGCAGCTCACCTTCCGCTCCTGGGCTCGCTCCCTCAGCACCTCCAGCGGCCGCTCCGGCTGCACCACGGTGAACGCCGGCACACCGGGCTGGGAAGGACGGGGGCGCTTAGTGACATGGGGGTGCTCAGGGACACAGGGGAACACACCCCGAAAACACAAGAGGAGAGAGAAGACCAGGTCTCCCTACCTTAAAAATGCCCCCCTTCTGCCAGGCGATCTTCTCCATGGTGTCCCCCAGGATGCTGGTGTGGTCGATGCCCAGGGAGGAGACCCCACACACCACTGGTGCCCTGGGAATGCAGCATGGCAGTGTCCCTGCTGTTCCCCCTGGCCTGGCAGCTTTGGGGACAGGCTCAGCCATGACAGCTCCTACCTGATGATGTTGGTGCAGTCATACGCGCCACCAATGCCAACTTCCACCACTGCCAGGTCCACCTGGGGACACAAGGACACTGGAGCCATCAGACATCAGAGCCACCAGCAGTAAATGCCCCCATGGATTCAGGGATGTGAGTGGAGGCAGGTAGGTCCCTGCCACCAGCCCTTCCAAACCCACACCTGAGCACACCCCCTATTTGTGGGGGTATCATCCACCTCACACAGCATCCCCTGTTTACAGCCATGACAGCCTGATCCACAGAAATTCTGACTCAAGTCCCCCCTCCCTGAGGTCCCCACCAACTTGACATTTCTGTCACAAGCTGGAGTCCACCACCACTCACCTTTTCCTGCAGGAAAACGTGGAAGGCCATGATGGTGAGAAAGCGGAAATACGCCGGCATGCTGGCGTGCGCTGGGTCCTGCCAGGCAGAGCAGGGTGAGGATGAACACATGACCCCAGGAGCAGGGGACCCAAGGGAGGGACCACCCCCACAAACCCTGCTGGCCCCACCTTGGTCTCCTCCAGGCGGTTGTAGACCAGCCAGAAGTACTTGCTGAAGAGGTCCTTGCTGATGGGCTGCCCATTGATGCGGATCCGCTCGCGCACCTGCACGAGGTGAGGGGAGCTGGAGGTACAGAGCAGGGGGAAGAGTTAGGCACAGCTCTGCTGGCCCTTCAAAACCCTCCTGACCCCCACCCACCTGTAAAAGCCCGTCTTCAGCCCGTAGTTGCGGAGGATGCATTCAGTGAAGGCGCACGCTGAGCCCTGGGGAGACAGCTGTGTTAAACACCCCATTCCAGAGCAGGGCAAAGGGAGCCACAGACACCAGCAGTGTCCCCTGAGCCCCCCAGTCCCCCACAGCACCGCCCACCCGCCTCACCTTGCCCTTCGTCCCCGTGACGTGGATGATATTCAGTCGATCCAGGTCCTCGACCTGTTGGAGTTCAACCACCCTGTGAGACCCCCACGGCAGCCAGTGCCAAGCATGGTGGCACTGCTAACAGGACAGAGGGAACAGGGACGGGGATCAGCCCTTCACCTTCAGTCCGCTCCTCTCCAAAAAGCCCTGCATGGCTTCCAGCTGGGCCTGGGGGTCACCGCGCTCCCGCTTCACCTGCTCCAGGTAGCTGGCATTGGTCTGCAGGGTGTTGAGCATCCGGATTGCATCCTGGAAAGACGCCCAAGGCAGTCGGGAGAGCGCCCAACACAGCAGCCTTGTGGCTGTGCCATAGCCCCAGGGGCCAGTCTACCCAAAGCCCGCTGCACCCTCACCCACCCCTTCGGGCTCAGTGTCCTCGGCGGTGTCATCGGCCACCCACGCCGGCAGCATCTCTGCCATGGTGCGGCGGGGATGAGCCGGCAGCGCCAGATTCCCCGTCACGGGGACAGGCTACTTATGGGCAAGGGTTACCCGCCCCTCCCCAGGTGCCCCTTGGCCCCGCGGTGGGGCCCAGCGCCGGCACCCAGCGCTGCCCAGCGGGACAAGGTCGCCGCCGGCGGGAGCGGGCAGCACTCCAGCGCACCCGTCCTGCCGGTGTTTAACGAGCGCCGCTGATGATGCAGCAACGCAGCACCTGCACGGCACACCTGAGACACGAGGTCACCATTGTCACCGAGCTTCCCAAACCCACGCTAAGGGGAGGTGAGCCTGGCGCTGCACCGCTATGTGCTGCAGGGGGGACCTGGCAGTTGGGACACCACCCCGTGTCCCCAGTGTGGGGACACTCCAGCCAGGCAGCTGCACCCTGTCCCACCAGACAGCGGCACAGACACCGCGAGCGCTCCCAGCTCTGCAGAGCGAGACCGCTCCCGCCTGCCCGAGGGGACCGCCATCATCTCCACGGCAGCTGGCGCAGCCGCGTGCGGCCGGGACCCGCCGTCACTGCCGCTGCAGGCCGGGCTCATCTGCTGCCGCCACGGGGCACGGCGATTAGCGGGATGACCCGAGCAGAACGCGGGGGGACGCGGCGGGGGGACGCGGCGCGGGGCTGCGAGGGGGTCAGGAGGGGGAGGCGTGCCGCCGCCCCGCGCGGAACCGGAGCCCCGTGGCTGTCGCGGCCCCGTGCCCCGCCCGGCGCGCGGTACCTGGTAGTCGGTGGCGGGGGCGCGCGCGGGGCGCGTGCTGAAGCGGCGCGCCCCGGCCCGCAGCGCCCCGCGCAGCGCGCGCAGCCCCCGCCGCACCATCCCCGCCGCGCCACGCCACGCGCGCCGCCGGAACAGGGGGGCGGGGCCGCCCCGCTCCCCACACACCACCACGGCGCCGCCGCCATCTTTGAAGCTGGCAGCGCGCGCCACGCTGCCTGAGGAGGGGAGCGCCATCTTTGCGAGGGGCAGCGAGGCGGCCGCCCCCGTGCCCATCCAGACGCCCCGGGAGGGGCACGGGGGTCCCTGCCGCCCCGCTCGGGATGTCCCGTCAGGCACACCCCGCCTCCGGGTCTCTCCGTCTGTCAGCACAGGGTCATAGCCCTACAGCCCCCACCGCGCAAGCTGGGGCACAGGGCCCCCCCCGCAGCCCCCGCCGGCAGCACGGCCCCGGCCCGGTGCCAGCGCAGCCCCCGGGCCGCCCGCGGCAGCGGTGCCCATGTGTCAGTGGACGGCAGCCCCCAGCTCCCCGGGAACAGGACCGGGGGGCCCGAACCCGAGCTGCCCTCGGGAGGGCCCGGTGCCGTCCTGCAGGCTCCCGTGCCGCCCTGCAGGCTCCCGGTGCTGTCTCCGCTTAGGCAGCACAGGGACAGGAGGGTCACAGCAGCTGTTCGGGACAGGACGATGTTTATCCACAATGGCACAACTCAACCGCCTTATTGCTCATAACCGACTCTTTTTCCAAAGAAGCAACCCCTCCACCCTTCCCCGCCCAGACACTGCTTCAGAGCCCCAAACCAAGACAAATTTACCTCGTACATGTCCTTCATCAAGCCTATTTTTCATCCTGAGAATGGCCCCACTCACCACCACTTCCTCATGGGACTTTACACTACTAATGGCTTTTGTCAGTAACCGTTAACAGATAAGTTACCAAGTGCCAAACGCTATCACCAGCTGCACACATTGAATCCTGGGATCCTGGCATCCATGGGGCTCAGGGAGAAGATGGCTGGCTACAGCTGATAGCCACAGGAAACTGTGCAGCTGTGGAGGACCACTTGCTCTCTGCTAGTTAACCCTGACAAGCTCTGGCATAAGGTGTGCACAGGTGATCCCAGTGGGTCAGGCTAGTCACTGTACCCAAAGCAGTGGTGTTGTTCTAGTCTCCCATGCAAAGAGCTCCAGGAGAGAGCAGGGGACACATGGGTGTCCCCCTGCTCCCAGCACAGTGTGACCAGCCCTGCCACACTATCCTGAAATTCTTGCAGACAAGAGGGCAGGTCTCACCTTAGGCACAGGGTAATGCTTGGCTGCAGCAGATTAGGTGTATCCAGTATAACTCCCGGTCATGATCTGCAATTTAGAAAGCATGGATGCCATGTGCTGTCACAGAGACCAGCTATCCCGGTGTCCTGGCTACATGGAGTATCCAGCTCTGCCAGGCACCTCTGGTTTACCCTTTTAGGCTGGATACCAGTCTCCAGGGAGAGCTAGTCATGCTGTCTAGGGTGGCTCTGCCTTCCCCAAGACTCATCTGATGACCCAAAAGCACCTGCCTCGTCCTCCATCAATGCTTCAGTGCTCAGAGGATACTTCATGCAGGAGCTATGACAGACCAAGAGAGCTGAGACTTCTCCAATCACGGCCCAGTTTGGTCCAGGGCAGCTACTCCCAGTCCTGCCAGTCCTGGCACCATTTGCCAAGAGCCCCAGAATGGATGGAGACACTTTTTCCATCACCAGATCCATAACAATTGATCTGCAAGTTTAATGTAACCAGTACAGACTTTTGGGGGACAAAAACAAGTTCTGAGACAGGAAACTGCAGGGAAACAACGTCGAGCTCACAGGTATCACCTCCCCAAGTCACACAGCTCTGCAGTGGCCGAGGAGATGGCCAAGCTCTGTTAACACCATCAGTCAATTCACCTTGAAAAAAGTCCTTTCCTAGACAAAAAAACCTTGACAGGACGTCTCCACTTAACGTGGGAAAGCCCAGCCAGGACCCCGCCGGATGTCAAAACACTCTGTCGAATTCAGTCTGGTTGGTGGCCGCTGGGTTCCTGCCCTGGTTCGCCGGCTGCTGGGGCATGTGCCCACCCCTCCTGCGTGGTGGGGCCAGGTACTCAAACATGGACTGGTTGTGGGTGGACAGCATGTTCTTGAGGTCTGAGGGCATGGGGTCTGACCAGAAGAAGTCGTGGTTCAGGGCGTCGTCGCTGTCGATGCGCTGGGCCGGATCCAGCACCAGCAGCTTGTCGATGAGGTCCAGCGCGTAGGGGTCTTTGACGTAGGCCTTGAGGCGATCCTTCACCTTCCTCTTCTGCCCCTTGGGGAGATCCAGCTTCTCGTACAGCTCGTACTTGTCCACGTTCGGCCAAACCTAGCAAAGGGAAGGAAAAGGGGTTGGCAAGAAATAGTTATGGAAAGGACAAGGCATTTTTGGTTCAAACACCTTCAGGCAAACCAAAATAACAATTCTATTTTATAACCTCCAAGCTGGCATTGTTCTCACAGCAACAAAGAGGCACTAAAGGCCTGGGGTCATGTGGACAGGTCAGGACAGTCTTCCTGATGTGGAAAGGATGTTCAAGGATTTCTCATTCCCCATGAAAGAATTACTAGAGAGCACGGTTCAGACCAGCTACCACATCCAGAAAGATAAAGTGACAAAACTGATTGCTAAATAATCACCTGGATGTGGCACCTTTTATCCTTAGAAAGCAAAGCCTGCTGCAATCACCAGCACTCATCTTGATCTGGGACAGACCACAGCAGGTCTTGCCAAAGAAAGCACCTTCAGTGTATTTACATAATGACTGTGACAGCAGGAGGAAGACTCTGCAGCTGCCAGCACAACATCCCACAGATCCCAGTCTGGGCTGAGATCCCTCAGCTTGCTTCCCACAAGAGGGCAGGACGAGCTGCTTATGAAGGAGGAGCTGAGAAGGAGCCGGGTGCTCACACCAGAGCTGAGCTGATGCCGCAAATCACAAGCCAGAATTCAAGAGGCTTTTCAAGGTGACCAGTACAAAACACCTGAGAATAAAAACCCCCACCCTTCTTTAAGTAGAAATTGAGGGTTTTCTGAGAGACAAAGCCAAAACACAGGCTAGAAGATTTCTCCAGACTTCCTGCCAACAGCAGGGAGCATACAGCAGGCAGCACACAGCGCAGGGAAGAGGCCCCAGTGGCTGGTCCCAGACTCTGCCCACACTCCTGCTCTCCACAGCTCCTCCCCACTCTCGCCCTCACCTCCGGCGTGATGGATCCGCAGAGCTGGCTGATGAGGGTGAGCTGGTGCTGCTCCGTGTTCCCCTGCATGATGGGGCTGCGGGTCCACATCTCTGCCATGATGCAGCCTGCACCCCAGAGATCAATGGGGGGGCCGTAGTCGCGCTCCCCTAAACGGAGATGCCGAGTTAGTCTCCCAGAGGGCCGAGAAGGGCCAAGAAGCTGGCAGAGCCCACCTCGGGCTCCTCCTACCTAGGAGCAGCTCCGGGGGCCGATACCACAGGGTCACCACGCGGTTGGTGTAGCGGTTGGGCTGGCTGTTCTTAGCCAGGCTGAAAGCTCGAGCCAGCCCAAAGTCCGCCAGCTTCAGGACTCCATCCCGCGTGATCAGGACGTTCGCTGCTTTCATGTCTCGGTGCAAGATCTGTACAAGGACAGACATTGAAGGGTTAAGTGAATGAAGTGCCCTCCTTAGGTGCCTTGCACCAGCACAATGCTCAGGCTGCAGAGGTGGGAAACAAGGATTTCCCTCCAGCCTGTGCTAAGACACCTGCTCCTTGGAAAGCCACCCTCTGAGCACAGCAGGAGTCTTTCCCATTACCTTGTTCCTGTGGATGTAGTAAAGTCCATTCAGGAGCATCTGCATAACTTTTTTGATCTCTGACAGTGTGAATTTTACATGGGCATTGCTGAGAAGGCCAGCCAGGTCGTGCTCACAGAAGTCAAACACAAGGTAGATGCTGCCCTTGCACCGGTTGTACGGAGAGGCTGCAGGAGAGGCACAGAGAGGCTGCCAGGGAGGGATCACAGCTCCTCTCACCTCCCACCACCCTGCCACTCATCCAACACCCCCTACACAGAATCTCAGGGCACAGGAACACAGAGAACCAGACAGCCTGCAGGCCTCAAGGTCCTTTTTAAAGAAGAACTGAGCAAAAACTAGCAACACAAGAGCAGGAGATGAGGATTGGTGCAGCAAATATCATCAGACAGGCAAGAAAAGGGCATGGCAACCTTTGAAAGCTTCACTTCGTGCAGCTCTGGGCACATAACGGCTGTGGGGTTTCTTCCCTGCAAGCTGTGGCTGCCAGCCAAGCACCAGAGATAGAGGAGGCACCCACAGACAGCCCAGGGAAAAATGCAGGAACATGGAAAATCTGTCTAATCTCACATTAAAAAGTGGGATTTCCTGCAACCTCAAACAGGATCTGCAAAAATGGACTGATTTTGATCAAAGCAATATAAAACTCCAAATCTGAATTGAATGATAGAAGACTTTAAGAGAAGACTTTAAGTGATAAGATAGAAGACTTTAAGAGATTTCAATCTTGTTCCTAGAGCACCCATGCAAAACATTATTAAAAAGAAAAGCTGATTTTCATCAGCTGTAATCAGCAAAACCTGCTGATTAGCATCTCCAGATGAAAAAGCTTAGCCCCCAGAGAAGCACACTGCTCTTCTCCCCAGGAGGGTGCCTGCTACACTGGGTTTGCAGTTCCTCACACAGACACAGCCCCAAACACGCCTTTCCAACATAAAAAGAGAAAAGCCTCACGTTTGACAACAGTAAATTAAACATTTCTACTTTACTGCAAACTGAGGTCAAGGTAGATTTGGATAAAAACTGGAATACAAACAAAACATAAAAAGGGAACAAATGACATGTCTACAAAAATATTTACTTTTGGTATGTCAGACACCCAATCATGGCAGTTCTTTTAATCACAGAGTGAATTAAACATTAACTTGTCTTTACTTGATGTCTTTACTCATACCTATTCAGACAGTAATCTACACACAATTCAGTGTACTGGAGTATCTTGAATTTCCCTTCACTAGGCCAGACATTTCTGCCCATTCAGTGATTGGACTTTTTAAAAAACACCAGATACTAGTTAGTTTTGTTTTTATTTCACAGACATGACTGGCTAGGGAAGGGCAGACTGTAACATCAACTGTCAATTTCCAAAGTATTTTTTCCAGTACAAATCCATGTAAGAGAATTATATACAAACTCTAGCAAATGTCATAGAGTAGTTTCACTGTAAACAGAGCCAGGCCAGGTGTGCTGAGCAGTGGGGGCACATGGCATCAGGTGGGAGTGAGGAGGTGGAAGAGCAGCTCAGAACTGCCCATGTGGAGTCCCAGCCCTCCCAGCAGAAGCAGTTACATCACCCACAGAAAGAGATGCTGAGTGAGCCTCAGCTGGAGCTGTTCATCAGCTCAGAGCTGCCAGAAACCATCACAAGACAACCAAGAGAGGCAGCTGCAGGCTGAGGAGCCTCTGCTCCAAAGTGCTGGTTCATTTAAAGCCTCTCAGAAGGAGTTTCCCAGCAAAGGCAGCATTCACTGCTATGGCACAGGCATATCTTGTCAGGACTACAACAGCTTTTTCCATCTGAGCTTCAGCAACATCCTGACTCATTTAGGAACTCTTTTCCAAGATGAGTGACCTGTCACCCCATGTCACAGGCAGGAACAGAGGCCCATGCTCAGCTAGACCTCTCCACTCCCAGCACAAGACACCAGCCTGCTCAGCAGGGATCAGAAAAGCCACCATTAAGACAAGGACACCCTGCAAAGTACCTTTGGTCCTGCAGATTTCTATGAGGTTCACCACATTCTCATGTTTGAGCAGCTGGAGGATTTTAATCTCTCGTAAGGCTGTGATGGGAAACTGGAAAAGTGAAAGAGAAAATGGAGGTTGGAGGTGCAGGAGACAAGGCCATTTCTGCCAGAGAACAGGAGGTGTGACCATGCAGCTTGACAGGTCCTGCCCTCCTCTCCTCACCTTTTACATTCACACCAGGACATGGTACAGCCCAGCCTGAGCTGCAGAACAGCCTCCCTGGCTGCTGCCTTTGCTGTTTAAGCTCTTAACTCTCTCCCCAACCCCTGAGCATGTGCTTGGCACATCACCCAGTTCCTCCACAGACACAGCCAGTGTGGAGCCCTGTACTCAGGGTCCCAGAGGAGAACACATGGAAAGTGTCAATTCCCAGCAGCCATCCCGTGCAGCCCAGTCCCCTCGCTGCTGCCATGTGCCTTTGCAGCCCAGGTGACAACAGGCCCAACTCCAGCCATGCCCCACACTCACCCCTTCCTTCTCATTTTCCATCAACACCTTCTTCAGTGCTACTTTCTTGCCTGTCTGGCGATGTTTGGCTTTGAAAACTTCTCTGTAAAAAAAAAAAAAAAAGCAGAAAAAAAAAATCCATGAGCAGCACAAGGAGAAAGGAGCCAGGTGCCCCCACAAGGAACAAGCCCAAACAAAACACACTAAAGCACCGTACAGAGAACTGCGTGCTGAGCCAATATAGCCACATTCCCCTGGGCCAAAGGCCCTCAGGACTCACTGAACCAATAGAGAGCCCAGAGCTCTTGCAGCCTTATAAGGATTTCCAGTAATGTAGCACATTTTGAGCAAAAAGCTGCACATTTGGAGCCAAGCTGCACATTTGGAGACAAGTTACAGGTCGCCACCCTAACTGTTTTCAAGGTTAACTCTGCTCTGCCAGAGCTGGGACAGAGCGGGATCTCAGGTTGGGAAAAAGAGGGCCCAGGAAACAAGACTGGCTCTCTGAAGCCAGAGGGGCGGCCGGGAAAAGGACACGCGAGCAAGGAGCGCCCGAGGCAGGCGCCGATGGGCCGCGGGGCCGGGCCCGGCTGCAGGCCTGAGGCCGGGGAAGGCCGGGGCCGGGGCGGGCCATGGAGGGCCGGGGCCGGCGAGCACTCACCCGAAGGTGCCCTGCCCGATCTTGGCGAGCTTCTCGTACTTGGAAACCTCGTCGCAGAAGGGGCACTCGACCATGTCGTACTGCTTGGCCATGGCGGCCGCGCCGTTGCCACAGCACCGCGTCCCGCCCGTTCCGCCACGTGACGCGGCGACGCCGTCACGTGACCTGCCAGCCGCCGCGCGGGGCCCTGTGGGTGTTGCAGTCCCTGGGGCCGCCGCCATGTTGTCCCTCCTCGCGGCCCGGGCGCACCGAGCGGTCCCCGGTGCCGGTGGTCCTAAAGCGCTTTGCTGTGTACCCCGTGTGTGCTTAAACACGTCAGGAGTTAAACAAAGCTTCTGCTCCTGCAGCTGCGACGCAGGGAGGCTGTGGCCAGGCAGCAGGACTCCAGGGTCTGGTTCAGGGCACCCTGAGTTCCTCCCCCGGCCGTGGCTGTGTTCAGGACAAAGAGCTCCATCTCAGGCTGTTCGAAACTGGCCCCCGAGGTGGACAGCACCCAAGGACCGAGCTGTGACAGAGGTGACTGCCAGCAGCCTGCTGAGGGAAACACGGACAGCAGGCCCCTGCTGGGTCCAGGCCACCTGGTCCTGCATGGTGACACTGTTATGGAGCACGACAATGTCCCCAGAAGGAGAGAGTGGCTGGTGGGGGGTGCTACTGCTGGCAGCAATGCCACCCAGCTCCCACCCCACAGGGGCTGAGCATCAGATGTGCATGGCAGCGTTCTGTCTGCAGGGCTGGAGCCTCATCCACACATCTGTCACACTCCTCTATGGCTGCCACCTTCTTCCATGGGGCTGGAACCCTCTTTTATGGTTGGCACCTTCCTCTAGCACTGGCACCCAGAGGATTTTGGTTGTCCACATCTGGCAGGTGTCCCCAGACCAAGCTGCAGAGGTGACTCTTGAGCAGCCAGGCAGGTGCAAGCAGCCACGGGGACTTCAGGAACTGTGGGGACAGCGTGAGGGTGGGCAGGGACAGCAACGAGGCAGGGAGCAGATGACAGCACTGGGGAGGAAATGCTGAGCGAGCGATGAGCGGGGTGGCTGGGGGGGCAGGAAGGGAGGAGCGGGCAGGGAAGGGCTTCACAGTTATATACTTGTCCCTCTCGGTCCCCGCGGCCTCCGAGCAGCGCGGCCATGGCTGAGGGCCAGAAACGACGGGGCTTCAAGAAATTCAGTAAGTGGCCACGGGACAGGGTGGGTGGACTCACCTGGACATCTCGGTGGGTAGGAGGATGTGTGACAGTTAGTGTTGAGTGTGTGCTCACATGCTCCCCAGGTCATCCCATCCAGGGATGGGGTCATCCCATCCAGGGATGTCTGCAGCTATGACAGCCTCTGCTCTTGTTAGGAAACTCATTGGGGGTGAGGGGCTTTGGAGGTTTCCATCCACAGGGCTGGGTGCTGGCTCAGGAGCTGGGTGCAGGGACCGGGACTAGTATGCTGCAGCCCAGCCCTGTGCTGGATGCAGGGGTGTGACCAGAGGGATGCACAGCAGGATTTGGAGGTCTTCACTCCTTAAATCATTAAATTACTTTCAGAGTGCATAGCTTGGTTACAAGCTGGTGCTGATGGCCAGGGGTGGCTAGGACCCTCACCCCAGGGTGCTCCTGCAGCACAGGGATGGAGGTGACACAGAGGAGCTGGGGAGGGAGCCTGGGAATGGATTCTCACTGGCTCTTCTGGGAGGAAGTGCTTGATACCCACCGGGAGTGAGCTCTGTACTTTCTCACAGACCTCCGCTTTCCCCCGGAGCCCCGGGGGGAGGCTGCAGTGGCCTTCACCCCATTCCCAGCGCTGGGCTGTGCTCTCTTGCATTCCTGCCACGGGGCTGGCGCCAGAGGGGGGCCAGTCCCTCCGCTCCCCCGGGACCCCTCCACTGGCCAAACCCACAGCCCCATCCCAGCTGGGATTTTCCTTTACGGTGAACTGGTGGGGAAATTGAGAAAATCCTCAGTGCTGCCTTTCCCACCTTTCAGCAGCCCTAGGAGCAGCAGGTAGCAGAAGATGCTTGGACTCCAAGGGGATGTTTAGCACAAAGTAATTTTGCCTCTAACTGCACTCAGGTAATGAGGTTTCTGCCTCACAGAGGCACTTTTGGGATGCAGCCTGTCCAGATGCAGGGATGCCTCACAGATCCCGTGGATGGCAACTGGAGGTGGGAATCCAAGGGCTGAGCCGCCCGGGACACCGGGGTCCTTGCTCAGCACCTCTGCAAAGTGTCACTTCCTGCCCCATCAAATCTGCCATGTTTCACAGAGCCCCAGGGCACCGTCAACATTGCAAAATCCCCGGTGGGAAGCAGAGAAGCATTGCTCAACAGCACTGCAGCCACAGGCGGGCTCAGCCCGAGTACCGGCACCGGCACTGACACCGGCACCAGTGGCGCTGCGGCGACACACAGAGCTGAGCTGCGGCTGAGGTGTGAAATGCAGAGCTGCCCGCCGCAGTTATAAATATTTCTCCGGCGAACATGTTCATGCTCAGCACTTGCAGGTGGCAGCTGGAGCTGGCAAGGGGCCGGACGAGGAAGTGGGGAGGTTGTCTCTTGCCGCAGCAGCGCCCGTGTCTGGTTCCTGCTCCACCGTGCTGGCGAGACATGCACATGTGGGCAGGTCATGTTCATCCAGGACCCCCATTCCCTAGGGAGATGCTGTGTGTCCCATTCTTGCATCCTGCCCTGAGGCTGTGGGGATGGGCATAGCTCTGCCCAGAGTCCCCTGAAGGAAGTAGGTGGGCAGAAATAACTTCTAGAGTTGCCTGCTCACCAGGGTTTGGTGTTTCCTGCCCTCCTCAGCTGTGTGGGAAGATGCAACCACTAGATTTTCCAGGCACAGGAGACTTCTGCTCCCCAAGGGACCGGGGCAGAGTTCCCAGGTACCCAACGGAGATGCCTCAAGCAGCATCATGTACACCACAGACCATAGGGATGTCATGCCAAGCTGGGCCTCCAGATGTGGGTGTAACAGGGTGACACCAGGCTGCACAGTGCTCCTTGCCCAGCCCAACCCAGGACAAGGGGCTCTGGGATCCCCCATCATCACACCGTGCCAGCAGTAACCCCACACTCATCACTTCTTTCTCCTTGCCAGAGTTTTTCAGGTTCAAAGGCTTTGGGAGCCTGAGCAGCATCCCCCGCTCCTTCACCTTCCGGCGTGTCCCTGTGGACCCCAGCTCTCCTGACAATCTCAGACCACATGTCCCACCTCCCCACGGCTTCCCGGGAGAGCCCTTTGACAGCACCCAGGATGATCTCAGCACCATGCCCAAGAGCCCTGGCCCCTACGCCCAGTCGTCGAACATGTACTCCCACATGGGCACCATGCCCAGGGTGAATCTGGGCAAGGCAGGGAAGAGCCTGGGCAAAGACAAGAGTAGGCAGAACTGCTGGGAGAAAGGGACTCCCAAGAACAAAGCCCCCCAGGCAGCCCCACTCCCCAGCCTCAAGTGCCCTGAGATGTCCAGCACCCCTGGCCCAGGCACAGACTCACCCTTGGCTGCTGGAGAAGAAGAGCAGGAAGAGGAAAAAGCTGAACCTGGGGACACCGTGGAGGCAGCAATGGACAGGACAGACCAGGAGCCTGTGGGAAATGTCTCCTGCCCTAGGACAGAGTCACCGAGCTCCAGCCTGGCTCCAAACCCCACCCAAACCACAAGTCCTGACACAGCAGGTGGAGCAGAGACCACTGGTGGGGATCTGCTGGAAAAGGGACAAGAGCATCCTGACAAGATCTCCCCAGACAGGTATAGCCCTTGAGGTTTGCTCTGCCTTCTGCTAAGACCCCCATTTTGCCCCCCCACAGGGCAAGACAAGGGGGCTGGGACCAACCAGGGTCACTTCAATTTCCCCCCGTGCCCACAGTGCCAGCGGGATGCACCTGGCCGGTGGGACAGCACAGCTGGAGCATGGTCAGGTCAGCGGCTCCATGGGAACGAGGTTTCCTGTGGGATTTCTGCTCCCTCCCGTTTCCGGACGGGGTGGAAACATCTCGCAGCCCCGCTCTGCCCCGGCATCTCTTTGTCCTGCGGCGGCTGCGTTCCAGCACCAGGATGTGCTTCTGCGGAGAGCTCACACCAGCACTGTTACAGCCTCCTCCGCCTCTCTCCTCTTTTCCACCCCCTCTGTCCTCTCCCCCTCTGCCGAGCAGCACTGCCTCTCCCAAGGCACGGGGGCAAATCCTGAAACCAGACACTCCGTCCCTACTTCATCATCTACCAGTAAACCCCCACTCTGGGCACAAATTCCCCACTCCAGGCACAATCTCTCCCTCCGGGGGAATTTGGAAGTTCAGCCCTCTGAAATGACGGATGGATTTTTTTTTTTTTTGGAGGGTTTTGACCGCAGAATCCACCAGAGGGATTTTTATCCCCCAGCCCCATGGCATCTGGGCATAAGGGGCCAAATGCGACCCCAGCCCAGGAGGGTGTGCGAGACTGGGGACACAGGCAAAGGCAACTCCAAATTTCTCTCGAAAACATTTCTCTCCCTTTCCCTGGCCTGACTGTCCTCTCTCTGCACTCAAGTGGCCCCGATGTCCCTGTTCCCCCTGCACCGCCCGGGGCCGGGGGCTCCTTTTCCTGACACTGAGCGTTCCTGAGGTCCGGGTAGTCCCGAGAGCGGGGTGAGGAGGAGAATTTGGGCGGTGGGAGCCGGGCTGTGCCGACCACACATTCCTGCCGTCCGAAGGGTGGGCCGGAGGAGGGCTGGGACGGGAAGGAGGAGGGTCCGCCACCGCCTTGCGCGCCCCGAAGTCCCGGCGCTCAGTGCAAGGCGGGAGAGCGCGGGAGAGCTGCTCCCATCCCGGAGCAGGGGCGCTTGCTGGATCCCGCAGGGCCGATGACAGCGCTGGGCAGGAGGTTTCCCACTCTGGGACAGGGCAGGTAAGGGGTCCCGGCCCCCCGGCCACCCCTCGCACGCCGGCACAGCGGAGGGAATGGGGAGGGAGAGGTTGGGAAGGGGCTTTGCTTGCGGCGGGCACAAAACTTGGAGGCAGATGCCGGAGCCGAGCCGCTGCTCGGGTGCCGAGGCTCCCAGCCCGTGGTGGTGTTTTCCCCAAGGAAAGAGCTGCTGAAACCGCAGCAGACCCGGCACCAGGGGCTCGGAGGTTTGGGGGGCTGGTGGCACTGCCGCATCCTTCGGTGAGCGCAGAGCCTCAGCAGTGGCAGAGAGCCCCCGAGGAGGGTCCAGAGGGCTCACCCAGACCCTCTGTCTCCCAGAAATTACTTAGATCCCAATCCAGTGTGGCTAGGAGCCAAGCAGCAGTGGGACATGGGTGGGTCACGTGGGTGTCTTGAATCTGAGGAATGGGTTCCCAGAAATTGGGGGCCAAATGCTTTTTTGCATCCTGCGGGGCTTCCCTGGTGATGGGTGTAGCCTTACGGTTTGCCAGGGAAACTGAGGCACGAGGGTGACCAGAGCAGGTTTTGGCATCAGGGTTATTTCTGCCTCTCCACAGTCTAACCCGGAGCCACTGCCACAGCCACTGGCTCAGGGAGCAGCCGTGTGCCAGAGCCATCCCAAGGCCAGGCCCTGCTGTGGGGCGGGTGGGAGGAAGTGGGACCGGGATAATGCTGCGCCCCAGCCCTTCCTCCTGTGCAGGCACATCCCTGGGCTTGGGGACAGTCTGTTCCTGTCAGGCCATGGCAGCAGCATGTTCCCTGGGGGAGAGCAAATATGGCCATGGGGTACATTTCCACTTGTCCCCCCGGAGTATTTCTGGTAAGGACAGTCCCCAGAAGAGGGTGGGCTGAGGATGCTCCTAGGCAGGAGGGCTTTCCCAGAATCAGGCCTGTGAGGGGGGAAGTTGCACTGCTGTGGGACAGGGAGTGGCACGCAGCCTGTGGAGCTGCTCAGAGCAAGGCGGTGGCTGGGACCCCAGCAGAGACACGCTGACTACCGGGAGATGACCGCTGGCAGGTCCCAGGGCGGACGTGACTCGGTTTCCCTGTGCGCGCGGCCGTGCGCGAGGCACGGGAAACGCCGCTTCCGCAGGCGCTGCCTGACACTCCCTGCAGACCCCTCTGGCAGCACTGCCAGCCAAAACCTCCCTGGAGGCAGCTCCACAGAGGGGGAAACGGAGGCACGATGTGCCCAGATTTAGTTCCCCTGGGGAACAGCCTGCACCAGTGTCCCAAGGAAAGCAGAGCCTCGGCTTCAAACCAGGGCTGGACTCGCAAGATCCTCCTGGACTGTTCCCAGCAGCCATCCTGGAGCCTGGCACATTTGTGGGTCGTGGTGATGCCTTCCCGAGCTGAAAGGGAGCAGCCACCCCACCAACCCCCCACTCCCCAATACCATTGCTTGTAGCTCTGGGTCTCAGCAGCTCAGCCACGGCCGCACTCCAAAGGCAGCCCTGGAATTTCTCCCAGGCTCTCGTCTGCCCCCAAAAATGCCGTTTCCTCCAGGAATGTGCAGAACCAGGGGGGCTGCGGTCCCAGCTGCTGCCCTTCCCCGGCACAGGGGCCTCTCCTGCCCGGGCTCTCGCAGTGTCTCCCAGCTGCTCCCATGCTCCCGACTTCCTGCCCAGAGGCCCCCCGTCCTCCTGCCGGTTTTTCTCACGGCTCTCACAGCACCAGGCAGTTCTGCAGCGTGTGAAGGGCAAACAGGCTGGAGAGGCAGCCCACAGCTGCCCAGGGGAGTCTGCGTCCATCCCCGCTCCCAAATGCTCTGCTATTTTCTTCACCTCCAAAAAAGTATAGGCTTGATTTCCAGCCCCTTTTTCCTCTCCCAAGCTGGACACCAGGGGATGTGGTCTGCAGTGTGGGCTTGGAGAATCACAGAATCGCTAAGATTGGAAAATACCACTAATATTGAGTCCAAACATTAACCCGGCCCTGATACGTTCACCACTAAACCGTGTCCTTAAATGCCGTGCGTGAGGCCCTGGAAATGCTGCTTCCTGCAGGCACTGCCCAACACTCCCTGCAGACCCCTTTGGCAGCACTGCCAGGCAAAACCTCCCTGGAGGCACCTCTACAGAGGTGGAAACTGAAGCACAAGGTACCCATCCACACATTTTTTTAAAGACTTCAAAGGATTCCAGTGATCTAGACTCTGTCACAACCCACTGTAATGCCATGGGGGATGTCCAGTGGAAAAATGTCTGGCAGTGGTTGCCTCTGCTATCCCTGCTTCCCTTTTGGGTGGCCACCTTCCATCTGGAGAGAGCCCTCAGAGAGATCCAGGAATTTGGGTCCCCAGCATTGCTACCAGTGCAGGTCTCAGGGAGAAGTTGTGTGCAGGACCCTCAGCAGTTTCCTGTATGTGTCTGAAGGTGGCTCCTGGCAGGAAAGGGACATGCCAGGTCTATGATGACCTTGGATTTGGTTATTCCTTAGTTGCAGCTGCCTGTCCTGGTGTGGCAGCCTGCCATCCCCAGGCCCCTGCTGCTGCTTTGTGGTCAGGCAAGCAACCTTGGCAAACAGCAGGATGTCCATACTGAAGCTTGGCACTGGGGAGGCAAGAGGTTCTGGATTTTGGTTAGAGACATCTGGATTTTTGTATTTTATTCTGAAAGGTGAGACCTCAAGATAGCACATCCCAACTCAGGCCATTACATCCTGTCTCCTTTTGAGCTCTCTGTTGTTCCCCTGGGACTCTTCCATATGGACACATATCTGGACCTATAAGAGCATAAAAAGCAGTCACAGTCAAGACATCACAGTTGAGGCCTAGCTTTGGTGGGAGTTTGAATTCTGTATGGTTGCACAAAACCATAAAGTCAAAAATGCTTGTCTGGGTGGTGTGTCCCAACAGCTGCCTACTGGGATTGCAGCTCTTCCAGGGAACTGGACACAGGGCCCCCCATCTGGACATGTATCCCCCAGCACTGTGACCTGCAGGGACCCCAGCCTGGCTGCTGGGTCTCCCTGGTTCAGCTCACATGGGCCCAAGCCGATTTGGGGTGAGATCCTCTAAAAAGGCTTCATTCTCCCCTGATCGCATTAGGGAGGATAAGCCCTGTACAGAGAGTGGGCACAGAACAGGCAGGAACATTGCTGGGGCCCTGGGAACCTCTCCCAAAACCATGGCCAAGCTCTTGGCACCATGGCAAGACAAGGGGCATAGACCCCAGCTACCCCAGCTGTGCCACCACTGCCTTTGACCTGAATGTCACAACTTACTGCCCTTTACTTATTTATTTTTATTCTTCCTCTTCCTTTTAGCCACCACGATGGCCTGGAGTCTGGCAGTGAATACGTGAAGGTAAGACACAAAATGTGATCACATCCTGTCCCAGCTGGGTGCCAGGGGTGGAGAGGGGATGGAGGCCCTGGAACTACCCAGGTCTTACACCAGCAAGCTGCTCAGTTCTGCACCCCTCCTCCTATCTGGGCTCTCTCTTTAGCCCTGGAAGATATTTCTGGCAAGGCCAGGGAAGACAGAAGTGACATAAACCCTACGTGGTCACCCCAATGCTGTTCCCACAGGAGCTGCTTGCATTTCATGTTCCCAGATACTTGTGAACGCCCACAGACGCAGCCTCCTCCCTCCGCCCCCATGTAAAGAAACGGAAGGGTTTGAGCCACTTTCGTGGCTGTCACATGAAAGTTGGTGTAAATCTCTCCAAATCTTTTGCTTATCCTCCAGCAAACTATTAACATTCCTGAGGACTCTTCATGTCTGGCCAGAAATTCATTAGTGAGGCGCCTGGCTCTGGAGGAGAGCGGCCCTTTTGCAGGAGGCTGCTGGCACGATGGGCAGGCACAGAGGAGCGGTGGCAGGGGTGCTGTGAAGTTTGGGCACAGAGCACTGAAACCCACTGAAGTGACAGGGTGGTCACTGCCATGGCATGGCCTTTGGGGTGTTTGTTTAAGGAGAGTTGGAGCTTCCCGAGTCCTATTGCCCAGTGGGGATCTAATTTAGTCTGCCACTGGGCAGATGGGGTTGTTGAGAAGTGACTTGAGGTGCCCAGCTTGGGTGGTCTGATTAGCCCTTCACCTTCATCTTTTGGACTTGGGGCTCCTGGTGGTGGCTGTAGTCAGACATTGAAATGTGGGAACCCCCTGTGGCAGCACCAACTGGCAAGCTTGGGAGAGATCTGGCTGGGCCCCTGAGCTCATCTGCTGCTTCCAACAGGGGTCACCTCCCTGCATGTCCATCCCTGGGGCTAATGAGGACCCCACATGTCGAGTCTGGCAACTGGCAGCCTCTGGGCAGTGGGGTCAGATGAGGTTTTTGACGTGTAGCAGAGCGATCCCGCGGGTGGGATGTTCTCCTCCCTGTGCCCTTAAGCCATGTGGGACTGGCAGAACGGGAGCTCACAGAGCTGGAAGTGGGACGTGTGCCAGGACAACAAAGCTCTGACTGGGCGTATTGGGTCTGGCTGTGATGTAGCTCATTTTCCCCTGCAAAGCCAAAACACTGGCCTCTGCAGGGAAGGGCCTTGGTATGGGGACCTCAAGATATGCAGAGAAACTCCTGCTGACACAGGAAAGTCCTGTGAGGGCAAGGAGGACTGAGAGGAGGAACAGAATACTTGGGGGTGTTTCCTTGGCACTGTCAGTGTGTGCACCCAGAGATGGACACATTTTACAGCTCATGATTTAATAGACTGAAACAATACAGGTGGGGAGTAATGGATAGGGCTCTGCCTTTGGGATCAAGCACTTTTTTGTGAGCCAGGAGAATTGCCTACCATCCAGTCAGATCCCAGACCTGAGCTATCTGGCCTTTATTTCTCATCCATCCCTTTGGTGTCCAGAAACAGCCGACAGGCTGTGATTTATACACCACTTCCCTTTGGTTGGAGAAGCAACTGATGGCTGCAGTGACAGCAGCTATTTTAGTCAAATCAGTAATTATCTAGAGTGTGAGTGACCGGGATGACAGGGACACTCCAGCTGATTGCAGGCGCTGTGCCTGGCTGCCAGCCCGTGCAGCTGCAGGGTGCTCAGCACCCAGAAGTGTTCAAGTCCTGCAGGATTTAGAGTGGGAAAGAGGCTGCTGTGCCTGCCTTTGGAGCAAGGGAGGATGGGGCTGGGATCTGCCTCTGGTTGGTGTAGCTGGGAGGGAAATAAACAGAGGGAAAACACTGGTGAGGGGTGAGCAAGGGAAAGACAGGAAGAGAAGAGCCAGAGAAGGAGAGAGTCAGAAAGAGGGAGAGGATGTGTTGCAAAGCTCTCATGAGCAAAGGCTGACAGGCAGGTCTGTCTCCAGGTGTGCACCAAGGATCTGCCAAACATCAGCCCTTGAGCTTCAGCTGCAAAACAGCCATGGCTGGTGCTCCTGTCACCAAACCTGGCCTGATTGGATGTGCAGCTGGGAGCTAGAGAGGGTTGGAAAGCCAGGATCAATAAGCACTTGGTAATTAATGTGCTTTAATAATAGCCTAAGGGCTGTTATTTCCGAGCTGCCTGGGGATCTGCATGCCCAGCTCTCTATTTCAACATCCCAGCCACCCCAGCTTTGGCCTTTGTGCAGGTGAAGGAGCTGCAGAAAGATGTTACCCTTTGGGAGAGCAGCAAGCAGTAAAGCTGTCATATGTCCTATGAGAGCTCAGTCAGGGATTTTCAGCTTCCCTGTGAGGAGGGGCAGCACAGTCACAGCTGGAGGACTTCACCCTGCAGCACCCCATGAGGCTCCCGCTCACTTGTTGGTGAAAGCCTCAATAGGAAACCATGGAGCCCATCACAGGGGAGAAGCCCTGGCAGGAGGATGATTCACCATTGCATCTTTTTGGAGCAGCATGTCCCTGCACAGTGCCATCTGCTCTGTCCCTCAGCCCCAGGCAGGAGGCGAGGAGGAGAGTCCCTGCCCATGCTGGTGGGACTGCAGGCACCCATGGGACCCGTGGGACCTGCTGCTGCACGTTCCCTGCCTGCAGGCTGTGTGCTGCCACCAGTTCTCCCATGCCTCAGCCCTGTCCTGCTGTTCAGCCATGCTGCTCTCCTGTCTCCCCTCTCCCCTGCAAAACCAGGGGCAGAGTAAGAGCCCGGCCAGCGCCTCTGAGCTCTTTGTTCTGTGCGGAAGAGCTGCTTGCTGAAGCAGGGACGTGTATCTCATCAGCCTCGGATGCTGTCTCCTTGCCTGGCAATGTGAGGGGCTCGTTTGAATTAATTAGCAGGAAGGCTGCAGGGTTCTGTGGTCGGAGGCAGCAGGAATACCTCTCCGAGGTCACAGTGTCGTCTGGGAGGCGTGGGGCTCCTCAGACCAGGACATGCTTTGCAGATGGGAGGGTGAAGCCCCCAGTTAGTGAAGCACAGCCGAATCCAGGCTGTGCAATGAAGGACAGATGTGGAGGGAGAACAGCAATGTGTGGGTCCCTGTGACTGCCAGGGCTGAGGGAGCCTCTGCCTGTCACCAGCACAGAGCAGTGCCAGCAGTGGGTTTGGGCAGGGGTTTGGGGGAATTATTCAAGAGTCAAGGCTGGAGTGATGCTTTGAGTCATCAGTGCTGCCTTGCACATCCCATACGTGATAGTGTGGCCTTAATTAAACTGAAGCAGAGCCTTAATTAAACACAAGTCAGAGACAGCCTACACAGGAAAGAGGCAGCTGGCTCCCCGCCATATGAGGTGGGCACTGGTGTATCTCCCAGAAAGGTATCACCATGCGGGGGTGAAGGAAGGCAGGATGGGCAATAAGGGACAAAACTGCCCCTGACCCACAGGCATCAACTGCGGAGAGCAGGCAGATTTGGGATGGGGAGAAAAGGGGTGCTGTATCCCCTCAGGGTGTCTCATCCCCTCAAAGGAGCCAGTTTCTCTCAGAGCACCGGCAGCCAGGGGTGCTGGTTCCCCTCAGGGGTGTCTGTTCCCCTCTGAGGAGCTGAGTCACCTCAGAGGAACCAGTCCCACTCAGGACACGGGTAACCAGGGTACCGGTTCCCTTCAGGGATGCTCGATGCCCTCAGAGGTGCTGGTTCTCTTCAAGGCACAGGCAGCCGGGGTGCCTGGTGCCCTGAGGGATGCTGCTTCCCTTTGCAACATAGGATCGCCGGTTCCCTTCAGAGGTGCCTGATCCCCTCAGGGATGCCTGTTCCCTTTGCGACATGGGAGTGCCGGTTCCTCTCGGAGGAGCCGGTTCTCAGTTCCCCTCAGAGCACAGGCAGCCGGGGTGGCCGGTCCCCTCAGGGATGCTGCCTCCCTCTGTGGCGTGGCAGCGAGGTTCCCCTGGGAGGAGCCGGTTCCCAGTTCCCGCGGGGGCGCAGACAGCCGGGGTACCGCTTCCCCCCGAGGTGCCGCTCGCTCGGTTCCCCGGAGCCGGGGCGGCCCCCAGGGGCGGGCCGGGGCGGAGCTGCCGCACCGTGCCCGCCCCTCGCAGCCGACAAGGGATGAGGTAATCGGGGAAGCGGCTGAAATTGAAGCCCGGCGGCGGCGGAGGCAGCGGCGGTGCAGCCCGGGCCGGGGCAGCCCCCGCCGGGCGCGCCGCGCCATGACGGAGCGGTGCAGCCTGTGGAGCGCCCTGTCCGCGGCCGCCTGCTGCTTCTACCGCGGCTCCTTCATGCAGGTGCAGGTGAGCGGGGGCGGCGGCGGGACCGCGCCGGCTGCCCTGCGCTCGGCGCAGAGCCCCCGTGCTGCCGCCGGGCAGCCGCACGCGTGGGGAAAGCGGCGGGGACAGTGGGAGGGGAAGCGTGCGGGGGACCCCCGGCCGCGCACCCGCCGGGGGCTGCTTCGACCCCTGGGCGCAGCGCGGGAGAGCGGGGGAGCCTCCCCGGGGAGCCCTGCGGTGCCCCCGCTCGCGCGAAGCTGGTGCGCGCTCAGCGAGGCGGCAGCGAGCGCGGGGAGAGCCGAGCACCGGGTCGGGGACAGAGCTCGGCCCCCCTGCAGCCAGGACCGCGCAGTCAAAGCCACCGCGTCCCCCCAGACCAGCGCTTTGACAGGCAGAAAAGTCTCTGCAGGGAGCTCTCACCTGCAGCAGATCTCATGAAGGGGAGTATTTAGCATCCCCCAAAAGGTGGCATGTGCCCGGAGCATCACTGAGCACAGGAGGGAGATCAAGCCCAGATGAACACTCAGCTTTTTGGCCCGGGTCTCCATCCCTGTGCTGCACTGCACAGGTCTGACTGGTGGGAGAAAGCTGGGATCCATCTGTCACCTGTCCTGTGGTGGTTCCAGCACTGCCACTGTCTGGGTACAAGTCTGGGTGTCCTATTTTTGGACTTTGGCATTCTCACAAGGAGTGCATGGTGTTGGGAATTGGTTCCCTCATTTACTGAGTTCGAGAGCAAAGGTGTTTAGGATTGCAGGAGCCAAGCAGGCTCTGGTCTGAAGCACGAGCTCTAGTATACTGCAAGTTAGAAGGGAGCCAGCAGCCAAGAGAGCTGGCAGTCTTATTCAGTACTCCTGCTGAGTGAGGTAGGTGCTGAGCTGTAGAGATTATTCTGGGTAAGACGGAGCCCAGAAGCAGCATTTCAAGTCTTGTCATGATTGCGGCTGATCTCAGCCCAAAGCCAGGGATTTTGATTGCTGGTGGGGGTGAAGTGGGAAAAGCAGCAGAGCTTTTTCCGCTTGTCCAAAGGCCACTGAGCAACATGGGGACATGCCCTTGGGCTGCACATTGCAGGGGGGTGAGCGGGTGCTTTCAGCCAGCTGCTGCCAGAACAAGGGAGGGACAGGTGAGCATCTGGCTCTCGTGTGGGGATGTGAGAAGGGATGAAGGGCACTCTATCCTAACCCTAGAAAGAGTTAAAAGTGAAGCCCTAAGTGCTCACCTGGCTCTGCCAGATCTTTCACCATCTATTTGTGTCCAAGCGTGCCCAGCAAACACACACTGAAGTCCCCATGAATGACTGGAGCACTTCCAGCTGACAGCCGCATCCCTGCTCACCGCCAATGGCGGTGCACCCAGCCTGGGAAGCACTGACATCATTTCTGGCCAATAGCAGCTCCGAAAAGGGATGCAGCAGCAGCCGCTGCCGCCGTCTTGGAGTGAGATAAGTAAAATATAGATGGATGGAAATGTGTGTATACACACACATCATCACTGCATTGGAGACCTGCTCCCCCAGGGGAGCAGTAGCAGCATATTCCACCACCCCACCACACAGCCTGGGGTGCTTGTTCCACCTGAGAGCACCCAGATGTTCCTGGCCATCAACCCCAGCTGCACCCCACCCCTGCCAGCGAGATAGAATTGCTCCAGAGCTGCCACAAAGGAGCATGGGCAAGGGGAGAGGAGACCATAAGGGTAGACAGGACTAGTCCTAGGAAGGGCTTTGAACTCCAGAACAAAGATCTTGAGCCAAAATCTACCTTCAGTGGGGACTAATGGAGATGTGACATAACCAAGAGATGCCTTCAGTCACCTATGGGGTGAGCAGATATGCTGATGCTTCTCAGAGGCCATTTAGGTTCCTAGACTCATTGCAAGACAGGACAGAGGAACAAGGGTTTTCTTTTCCATATGGATATCAAGATCAGCAGGACAGACTGGCTCACAGCAGGACATGCAGACTGAGAGAAAGCCCATAACAACTTGGGGATTGTTTGTGGTGGCATTTTCTCGTGGTCATGCAGGGTGGAGTAATAATTTTCGGGTGGTGCCTGGACTGGTAAGTGCAGCAGTTCTGCATCAGGCAGGCAGAATTGTTCTTGGGTTTGCCCTGATGCTCAGCAAGGATGTTTGCTCCAAAACACATCACTGAGGTAGCCCATTGCCAGGTGTGGAGGAGGCAGAGAAGACCCCTCATGCAAGTCTGTGGCTTTCCCCAGACACCTATTCCCAATGGCTTGTTACTCCATTTCCTCACAGTTCTGCTTCCCAGGCCCCAGAGCTGCTCCAGCAGCCAGAACAGGGGTGGAGAACTCCAGAAGGAGCTGGGATTTCCCTAGCACAGGGTAGGCAGCATGAGAGGGAGAACAGATGTGCTTGGTGCCTTGAGGTTAGTCAGATGTTATCAGCAGGGTGGGGTGTGAGTACACCTTGCTCTCCAAGTTGACTTCATTCTCATCTGCAACTCCTCCAGGTTGGGAGGGAAGAGCAGGAAAGCAGAATGGAAATCACTCCAGTTTCGTAAGATTAGCTCTGCAAGGATAGAAAGCCAAATGCCAGCCTTTGAAGCTCTCCTTAGAGCAGGCAGAGTGACAGCCACTGGTTTTATACACAGGCAAGAGCACCCTCCATCCCTCTTGCCCTTCCAGTTCCAGTCCTTGCCATTCAGCTGGGAAGCACATCCTCCATCAAGAAAGCAGCACAGAGACTCAGGGAAGCAGGCAGGGATGGAAAGCCTCAGGAATTGCCTTCTCATGGCAGCTGCCCCATTGCATGGCTGCTCCAGAGGATTCCCCAGCCCCGGGACTGTGAAACAGCCCATCGGGGCACTCTCCTTTCTCCAGCCGAGACAGCTTGGCTGCTGGTTGGGATTCCTCAAGCAAAGCTTGGCATCATCTCTGGCAGATTTTGAGGTGGTTTGTCTGGTGCGGCTGGTTTGGAGAACCGCTCGAATCCCCATTTCTTCCTGCTCAGCTGGAAGATGCTTTTGGGATTCTTCATGCTGGAGCCCAGCACCGTGCACTCCAGCTAGATGCTAATGGGAGTCCAGGTTTTTCCCCACACCCAACCCACTAGTATGCAAGACCTCACATGGGGCCGTGCGTCTTTAGACGTTCCCTTGGCACGGCCAAGAGCACCAAGCGATGCCTTTTCAGGGCGGCGCTCAGACATCCGCTCACACACTGCTGACAGCGCCCGGCCGGCCCGCGCCGCCTCGCCGGGCCGTGCCATGCCGGGCCTTGCCAGCGCCTGGGCACCCGGCCAGCTGGCAGCCTGCGAGCCGGGCTCCTCCGAGACACGCTCCCGACGGAGCGGGGGAAGCTGCAGCGCTGCTGAAGGGCTCAGGAGGAAACACGGCCCTCCGCAGCACAGGGGTCTTCTGCACCAAGGGCTCGTGGGGAGCCCAGTTCCCACACAGACAGGTGATTTTGGCAGCGTGTTGGAGTGGCATGAGACTCACAATAAGGACTGGTCTCAGTTACGTCACACCAAGGAAAAGGACTCCCCGTGATCAGTCTCACGCTGCCTCCCCAGCCCTTATAGCCTGACAATCACTCCAAGCAGTGGTTTCTTGGTGGCCATGCAAATCAGGTAGGATCTCACTATTTAGGCAAAGAGCTGAAGGGACAGTGCCCTCCACATGGCTGGGGAAGGTGGCTCCTGACACCCTCTGCTCACAGCTAGGCTCCCTCCCCCATCTGCAAGATGCAAAGCCTTCCTTGCCTTTCCCAAACCTCCTGTTCTCTCCTCCTAGCTTAGCTCATGGCTCCTGGCATGGATGCCAGCCAGCTGCTGCCCAAATCTGGGCTCGGAGACACTGGGCACTGCTCAGCTGGGCTTGTGTTTTTGTTACCCTGCACATTTGCATGGGGAGGATTTGGAGGAAAACCCACATGTACAATGCTGAGCAGAACAGGCATTAATCCTCCAGGGGTGGTGGGGGGAGAGCTGTAATCCAAACTGCTCCCAGCTCAGCTCTGATGGCTTTCACCTGCACAAACAGTAGGGGTTCCTGGGGGTCCCTTGATGCCCCAGAGTTTGGGGGGAACCATGTCACAGAAAGGGTGCTGCAGTCAAGGGTGCCCCACCACCCCTCGGCCAAGCCAGGTCTGCTCCGTGGCAATGGATTTGTCACCATGGAAACAGCATCTGCTCGGCCTGGGCCCCCCAGGAGGCAGCCGGACCCCTGCAGCATCCGCCAGCTACCATTTATTTTTAATCGGGCTCAGCAGCACCGGGTGGCTTTGTCTCCAGGAGGGCCCCGAGCAGCAGCAAGTGCTCAGCTCCCTGCAGCCTTTGATCAGGGGGGGACAATCCACACATCCCTGCAGCTCCAGTCAACAGGATCCTCTCACAGGGAGAATAAACATTGTTGGATGAGCAAGTCAGAGTTCAATCCACACTGTTTTCATAGGCTGCTTCCACTTTCCCACCACCTTTGACATTACAGGAGTTGGGAAGGGAGGAATAAAGGCAGGTCCAGGCTGGTGAGGGCAAGCCCTGGAGAGCACAGTCCAGGATACAGGCCCTTTGCCACTGTCTGCTTCCATCTCCCCAGGCTGGAACAGGGTCCCCAAGACAGAATCACTGCCTGGCTTGGCAAATGAATGCAGCTACCAGGAGGGATGGAACCTCTCCTCTGGGAAAGGAGAGGCCTGGGGTCAGGGTCCTGCTGAGGGGGTCAGGGTCCTGCTGTGGGGTCCCAAGAACCCACAAGAGCAGTGGGTACAAGGCAGGAGAGCAGCACAGTTCTCTACACTTTCCCTTGCTCACTACCAGTAGAGGAGCAGAGGGAATCGATTCCAGACAGAGAGCATGAGGCACTGGGCAAACAGGTCAGCTCCAAGGCAAGTCCCTGAGGTGCTTGCATGGGGCTGCAGCCCACTATGCTCTGGGGAGCCAGCTGCCACACAAGGTCAGCCCTGAGTGCCAGCCTGCTGCTCTGGCAGTGCCAGAGCAGTGTCAGCAGGGCTTCAAGCCCATGCCTGTCCTGTGAGACAATTCCAGAATCCTGCCCCAACAGGCACCGGGGAGCTGGGCCAGCCCCCGCTGCCTCCTTACAGCTGGCACTGCCGCCGGAGGCGAGCCAGACCACCAGCCACCCTCGCTCCTGGGAGCAGAGGAACAGGACACCCCAATAGCCCCATCCAAGCTTCTTAGTCCATGGCAGTGGCACATGTGTCCCCCTCTCAGGACACCACACATCTGGGATATGGAGGGAACCCAGGAGTCTTGGCTCCCAGGCCCTGCTCCATCACGCAGCTGTGTCAGTACCGCAGCAGGATCACCTCAAAGACACTGTGTCAAGCTGGAGAACTGCCTCATGTGAAGCACACGGGAACCCCAAACCTGTGGTCATGTCCCCAAACATCCAGCGACTCTACCATGCCAGCAGCTGCACTCTGGGAATACTGGCCCAGCAGCAGGCAAGGAGGGAGGCAGGCAGGCTCCAGCCAACAGACACATGAAGTCATCATCCCTTATCTCTCCAGGGGAAAGGAGGGGGCAGATTGCATCCTCCAGGCTCAGGTGCACCAGTGCTGGTGAAAGCTAATTTCTAAAAGCTAATTTCAATGCAGAAGGTTCCCTTTACATTTGTCATTACTATTTATGCTGCCATCAGGCTAAACACAGTGAGTTAACCCTTTGAAAGAGGAACTGTGGTAGATGTTTATAGGAGGAGCAATAATGCAGGTTTCCTCCTGAAAGAGTGCTTCTCATGGCAGTTCAGCCCCAGACATGTTTAAGGGCTTTTCTCCTGCCCAACAATACTCAGCTCTTAGTTGGGGCAGAGGCAGCACACCAGGCACAGGGTGACCAGGCATGATAGGGACATGCCACCAGGAGACCTTCCAAGTGCTCCTGTTGACAGGACCTGGCCATCAACAAGCACATTACCACATCCTTTACCACAAGCAGTAATCCTTGCACACAGCTGAGTTCCCTGGCCTTTGGGGACTGTTGTGCTCCTGGCAGATGCTACAGTCCCCATGTGGGGATTCTGCCAGCCCTTCCCTCCCCAGTCCCTGCACTGCTGCACTGCCTGACACTCTCTCTTCTCCTGTACAGTTCTCCAAGGAGAAATACATCCTTGACTCATCTCCAGAAAAGCTTCACAAGGAGCTGGAAGAGGAGCTGAAGCTGAGCAGCACCGACCTGCGCAGCCATGCTTGGTACCACGGCCGCATCCCCCGGGAGGTGAGATGGGGAAGGTGGGTGGCTCTGGGCACCCTTCACTTGGAATGTTGTGGGAGAGCACTCTGAGGCCACACAGAACCACCAGCCTGTCCTGGGAAACATCTGGTCAAGAGCTTCGTTAGCTCTGAGCTGCCTGATTTTGCTACAGCAAATGCCCTCTTATGGCTCAAAGCTAGGGGCAAGGGAAACAACCAGTGCCCCAGATAACACTCCAGCAGAGCATCCACTCATGCCCTGTGGTCCACCCAGCGTGGCTGTGGCTGAGCTGTGCCCTGTCCCCCTGACAGGTGTCTGAGAGCCTTGTGCAGAGGAATGGTGACTTCCTCATCCGTGACTCGCTCACCAGCCTGGGTGACTACGTGCTGACGTGCCGCTGGCACAACGAGCCGCTGCACTTCAAGATCAACAAGGTGACAGTCAAGTCCAGCGATGGCCATACCCATGTCCAGTACCTCTTTGAGCAAGAGAGCTTTGACAACGTGCCTGCCCTTGTCCGCTTCTACGTGGGCAACCGCAAGGCCATCTCGGAGCAGAGCGGGGCCATCATCTACTGCCCCATCAACCGCACTTTCCCCCTGCGGTACCTGGAAGCCAGCTACGGGCTGGCCAACGGGAAGCATGGGGGACCCCACAGCCCCTCCTCCCAGAAAGGGGGGCACATCAAGAGGAGGAGCATCACCATGACAGACGGTCTGACCGCAGACAAGATCACCAGGGCTGAGGGGTGCCCAACCAGGTGAGCATGCAGTTTCATCCCAGCTCAGCTGTGCAGAGGATTAGCTTCGGGAATGAGGCAGGGTGTGCTCAGTCACTGCTCTCTGGGTGCAGAGCAGAGGTTGGGGATCAGGGATGGAAGAGAGGGATCAGAAGAGGCATGGAGGGAAGAAGCAGTACTCAGCTGGAACTGGGTTTTTCTCCCAGGCAGGCTGCCAGCCATGCTGAGCTACCACAGCAGACGCCCAGCGAGCAGACATGACTTTAGCATCTCAGGCCAGAAGCCAGAGAGTGTTTTACAATCACCCAGTCCAGGATTACCAGCATGTCAGGGCTTGTTAGAGCCATGGAGCTGAGCTTTCCCAGGCAGACATGAGAGGAGAGTCACTCCCAGACACCAAGACAGCATTTGTTGTTTGGTTTTGAATGGCCCTTTTAGTTTCAGAGCCCTTTCAGCATTTGCAGGGAGTTACCAAGCAGAGCTGCAAGCCGGATGGGCAGGAGGAGGCTGATGAGTCTGTGTTGATGGCGTCTGCACAGACTCTGGATCACAGCCTTCACAAAGCTGAGCTGTTCACATTAACCTTGGCCAGCTGGGCTTCTCCAGAGGTGGAGGAGGAGACTTCCTTTGTATGGCTCACTTTTGGCAGTCCCAGGCTGCCCAGAGCCCTGCAGGGAAGGCAGGGCCACACACATATCTTCACATGCAGCAGCCAAGGGCAGACCCATCTACCCCTGCCTCCAGCGGGACACAGCCTGTTGTTAAGCCAAGCTGCTTTCTCACCATGCTGACCTTCTGAGCCCAAGGGCAGGGTGAGAAAGCACCAGCAGAAAACAGGCAACCAACTGTTAAGGCTGGGAAAAGGAAAACACTCAGACTTCCAGAAGAGCATATGTGTTTCCAGAAGAGCCCAGATCCATCAGTCTTTCCTCATCACTCACATTTTCCCCAAATCCCTTATCACCACCACTGCTGTCCCATTCTCCTCCCACTGCTGAGGCACAGTGCTCAAGACCAAAGACATTACAGCAGCTTAGCCCTCATCCACGGCAGGGAGGGCAGTAAATTGCCTGCTATAACTCCTTTCAATCCTCCCTGCACTCAGCATGTTTTGCAGCACCATTGACACACAGTGTTTGCATCAGGCCACCACTTGCTACCCCACTAGCCCAAGACCTTATTTCTTGTTATGTAACTTCCCAAGTCCCATTTCCAGGCACTTTCCAGCTCTCCTAAGCTTTGGGTCGGAGCAACAGCTCATTTAACTAGCCCAACACAGCTTCCAGGTAGAAACAGAGTAACACAGTATTAGATACTACTTTGCAGCACAGCCCTAGAAAACTACCGTCCCTGACTTCTTTGCTAGATCCAATTCCCCACAGCACTCTGGAGCAGACCAAACTCATCCTATCCCAAGTACCTGGGCTTGCCATGGCATACAGTTGCATTGCTCTGCTCTCTTCTGTAGGACCAGAGTCCCTCTGCAGGCAGGTCTGTCTCTGATTTATGGGGGTCAGTGGGTAGTGACGTCTTCTGCTGCAACTGCTTCAGGGACTACCCGCTCACTGCTCCAGCTGAGCTTGTTATGGGTGGTTGTGGAAGGAGGTGATGATCCATGGGAGGTGTTGGGGCAGCAAACCCTCATCCCAGCCCCTCTGTGCTTGCCTGGGCCCTGCTTTAAGGGACTAACCTTGTGCCCTCTGTCCCCTCCCCAGCGTGTCCCTGCCCCACCACAGAGACATCATTCGCAACTGTGCTGTCAGCGTGGACCAGATCCAAGACCTGCACTCCCCGATGTCCCCCATCTCTGAGAACCCAGCATCACCTGCCTACAGCACAGGTAGGCATTGCCTCTCCATCCCTCTGGGGACAGTGGGGCTGGGGATCAGCCTGGACTAGGCACTGCTGTGATGCAGAGACCTGAGGAGGGGGACCTTAGGGACAGGACCTGAGCCAGTCCTTGGCTGCATCATTGTGCAACTGTCCTGGGATCAGGTTGTTCTGTTTTGGCAGAGGGGTTTTCCCTGAGCCCCATGCCCCTGGGCTGCTGCATCTGTAGTCCCTGTGCATGTGTGCATCTTCAGGCTTTGATAAGTGTCCCCTCTGCTCCCTACAGTCACACGGCTAAAGCCACATGCCTGCCAAGCATCTGGAATCACCCCAGCCTCTCCGGTCATACGAAGATCCAGCGAACCCCAGCTGTGCCATGGGAACAACAGCAAACCTCTTCCAGACCCTGCCCACAGCTCCCATTCCACTCCCTGCCATGGGTACGCCCGTGCCTCCCCCTCTCCCTCCGTGAACAGCTACAGCGACCCGGACACGGGGCACTACTGCCAGCTGCACCCCAGCTCACCCATCTGCAGGGACCGGCCAGCCCACAACACCAAGCAGCTACCAACAAAGAGCTACGTGGAGAGGCTAAAGGTGGAGGAAGGACAGAGAGGGACTGTGGAGAACAGCTCTGGGGAAGCAGAGTCAGGGCAGAGGCTGAAAGCAGAGCTGGACTACAAGGGCTTTGTGCCCCCCACCATGGAAACAACCTCCTCCTTCAACCCTGCTGCCTTCCAGTCCCTGCTCATCCCCCTAGATAACAAACCTCTGGAGATGACTGTGCTAAAGAAGGTCAAAGAGCTGCTGGCAGAGGTGGACGTGAAGACACTGGCCAAACACATCACCAAAGTGGACTGCCTGGTATGGCCAGGGCCTGGAGGGAGGGACGGGTACTGCTGCCCTCTGATCAGTCTGGGCTCGCAGGGATCAGTGCATCAGAACATCAGGCAACGCCTGAGCACTGGGGCATCCCCACTGGGCTCTGCCTGGTGTGTCAGCCAGGGCAGGCTGCCCAAGGACACTTCAGGCTCTCCTCAATTAACAATGCTCTAATCAGCTTTCACCTTCCTTGCTAGGTTGCCCGGATATTGGGTGTGACAGTGGAGATGCAGCGGCTCATGGGGGTGAGCTCTGGCATGGAGCTGCTCACCCTTCCTCATGGCCACCAGCTCCGCCTGGACCTGCTGGAACGGTATGGCACAGCATGGCCAAAACCAGCCCACTGGGCTGCCCTGCACGGCCTGGTCCAGCTCCCCTGGCTGTTCCCTGCATGGCACAGGGGAGGGGAGAGGAGAAGCCCTGTCTAAGCCCCCAGAGCATCCCCCCTCCCGGTGCTGACCCTGCTCTGTGTGTTCCCCCTTGGCAGGTTTCACACCATGTCCATCATGATCGCTGTGGATATCTTGGGCTGCACAGGCAGCACGGAGGAGCGGGCAGCCCTACTCCACAAAACCATCCAGCTGGCTGCCGAGCTGAAGAGCACCATGGGGAACATGTTCAGTTTTGCAGCTGTAATGAGGGCCCTGGAAATGACACAGGTATGGGGACACTTCTTTAGTCCTCATGTCCTGGGCTCAGCCCCTTGCTCAAAATGCATCCCTCTCCCTGTGTCCTGCAGGCTCCAAGAGTCATTGGGATGGGTGAAAGGGGAAAATGCCCCGGGTAGGAGGCATGGGGCCACATCCGCTGGGATGCAAGCAGGGAAGGGGAAGAGCCATCCCCTCCACGGAGCAGACAGCCTAGTCCCACCAGGATCCAATTGTTTTTCGGTGGTTGAGCTCTTTGTTTTGTGCTGGGCTGTGTTCCTGGGAGGAAATGAATCTGCCCTCCGGTACAATACAAATCAGTCTCAAGGCTGTGGCAGCAGCGTCTCTGGGCCACACTGCTCCCTTTGGAAGATGAAAGGAGATTAAAATTCAATTTTAAATCGAGCCCAGCTGGGAAGTCTTGCTTCCTGCCTGCACAAAGGAGGTGGAATGGCTGCCCCCTCCCTGCATCTCATCTTCAAGGCCACTGCGACGCAGGGAGGTTGCTGTCCTGGGGCACAGGCAGGGGAAGAAATCCTAAGCCCAGCCTCAGTGCCAGAGCTGTGCCGTGTCTGGCCATGAGCACTGGTGAAGGAGGCTGTTTTTGGGAGCATCAGGCACAGTTGTGTGCAGGGCTGGGGACTGTGGCACCAGGGTCGGGCTGTTCTCTCTGGTGCCTGGAAGCTGTGCTGCCCCCAGCACCTTCTACCTGCCCCATCTCCTTTCAGATTGCCCGGCTGGAGCAGACCTGGATGGTGCTGCGGCAGCGGCACACAGAGGGTGCAATCCTCTATGAGAAGAAGCTTAAGCCATTCCTGAAGAGCCTGAATGAAGGGAAAGGTAACAGGAGCAGCTCCCCTTGTCTCACTTGCTTTCTCCTTCCCACTTTTGTCTGGGCATGGTGTCACTGTTTGAGAGCTCTGACCCTCTCCCAGCTAGTGCCAGACACCCTCTGGCTGTTGAACCACCCCAGCACTCAGCAGAGCCTGTCTGGCTTTGTTTGCCCCTTCCTTCCCAAGGAAGCATTTCATAACTAAATAAAACCAGCAGCTGATCCAAACCGTTGTGCTCGCATGGCAGTGAGTGCCAAAACAAGGGACAGGGCAGCCAGTTGGAAAGATGAAAAGCCATGTGTCTCTAATGCCTGGTGCCCTGTGGTCTGCAAACCTGCTCCTCATTGCAGCCCCGGGAAATGCAGTCTGAGCATGGCCATCAGCTTTCCCTTCCCAGCAGAGACAGAAACCCTGGCTGGGAGGAGCTGGTGTTGGACAAGGCAATGGCCCCAGGCACAGGATCGAATAGACACAGCAGCTGCTGTGTCCAGCTGAGCCTTGAAGCCTCTCCTGGGAGCATGGTGGCATCATGGCAGCGTTTGGCCACATGAGCACTCCACAGGGACATGGGGAGGGGGTCGCAGGGTCACAGTGCCATGCGGGGTCCTAAGAGTGCCTCTCTCCCCAGAAGGGCCACCGCTAACCAACACCACCTTTCCCCACATCATACCCCTCGTGACTCTCCTGGAGCGGGATGAGGCTCTCACGGAAAGCCCCGAGCCCTGGGAGGCCACTGACAACAGCGTGGAGGTGGTCATGGCCCACCTGGAGGCAGCACGGATGGTGGCTCACCACGGTGGGCTCTACCACACCAATGCTGAGGTGAAGCTGCAGGGTAAGCAGTAGTGACAGCAGAGCCCCTTTCCCTCTGCCACACTCCCAGCGTGCAGCTCCAGCACCAGGATGGGGCATGCCACAGGTGCAGGAGGTGCCATCCCAGGGAACTGACTCTTTCTCTTGCAGGTTTCCAGGGCAAAGCGGAGCTGCTGGAAGTCTTCAGCACCGAGTTCCAGCTGCGACTGCTCTGGGGCAGCCGTGGGGCTGAGAGCAGCCAGGCAGAGCGCTACGAGAAGTTCGACAAGGTCCTCACTGCCCTGTCCCACAAGCTGGAGCCAGCAGTGCGCTTCAGCGAGCTGTAAACCCCCCCAGGCCCTCGGAGACTCCCAGCTCCCAGTCTGCATCCCACCAGTGGCTGTGGGGCAAGGGAACAGAGCAGGCACCCAGCTTCAGGAGGAGGAGAGATGGCCCAGAAAGGCACAGGCACCGGTCAGCAATTTTGAGTCAAAGAGGAGGAAAAGCAGCAACCTCAAATCTACCACCCACCTCTTCAGGACACAACAAGCCAGGGGTCCATACTGCTACTCTGAAGAGTGGGGACAGTGTCTGGGACAGCACTGGCCTCCACACCCAGCCTTGCTGAGGTCTACATGGTGCCCCTCACCTCAATCTTTGGTTTTGTTTTTTTCCATCTCCATCTTGCCCACGGCTGCTGGATCCCCTGTGTAAATATATTTCCACAATAACTTCTTGATGTACAGACTTGTGAAGGACAGTCCTTGTTGTAAATAATTAGGCTTATTCATTTTGTCATGTAAATACATGTACATACCTCATGGGTTTGGTTCTTACATACAATAAACTTTTATCCCGTTCCTCAAGGGGACCCCCTGTCCTGTGGGTGTCCTTTAAGGGAGCCCCCCCTGGGAGCAGAGCATGGGAAGGGCTGACGGGGGAATCACCATGTTGAACCTGACTCCAGACCCCACGGTAGCCCAGTGACAGCCCTTCTGCAGAGTGCTGTGTGATGTCACAGAATCACAGAGTGGTTCAGGCTGGGACTACAGTGGGTCATCTGGTCCCACCTCCCTGTGGACTCCACGCCCTCTCTGGACAATCTGTTCCAGTGCGTGGTCACTCACAGTTATCAAGTTTTTACTTGTGTTCAGGTGGAACTTCCTGGGCATCAGTTTCTACTCATTGCCTCTTGTCTGCAGCACCACTGAGCAGTCTGGTCCATCTTCTTGGCACCCCCCTTAGATACATACACACACACACACACACACACACACACACACACACACACACACACACACACATATATATATATATATATAAGCAGAGATGCAGAATCACCTCTCTGACCAGCTGGCAACACTCTTCCTAACCCACCCCAGGGTCCCACTGGCTTTGTTGGCCCTCAGGGCACACCACTGGCTCACAGACATCTTGCTCTCCAGCAGGACCCCCAGTTCTTTCAGAGGCAGAGCTGCTTTCCTTGTCAGCCCCCAGCCAGTACGGGTGTTTGGGGCTGTTCCTCCCCAGGTGCAGGACCCCGCATTGGCCCTTGTTGAACTTCAGAAGGTTGTTCTCTGCGAGAGGGTCACGGTTCCCCAAGGCACGAAGGCACAGGAGGGCACAGGGGGTACAGGGGGGTGCAGGAGGGCACAGGGGGCACAGGAGGTCACAGGGGGCACAGGGGGCACAGGGGATCACAGGAGGGCACAGGGGGGGCACAGGAGGTCACAGGGGGGCACAGGGACCCTGCCCAGGGAGGCGGGGCGATAGGGAGCAGGCCCCACCCCCTTGGTGCATAGCCACGCCTCTTTTCAAATCCGCGTGCTCCTGGCCCCGCCTCCGCGCGGGGCACGCTGGGAGTTGTAGTGCGGCGCTGCGGAGCCGCGGCCGCCATGGCCCCCGGAGCGGGCCCGGCCCGGGTGCTGCTGGCGCTGCTGGCGGCCGCCGCCCGCCCCGCCGCCGCCTGGGACCTGTGGGCGCTGCGCTGCGGCTTCTCGGCGGACTGCGAGTGCGGCTTCGGGCCCGACCTGCGCGGTCAGCGGGAGCGGCCGGCCGGGACGGGGCTCTGGGGGCAGGGGAAGCCGCGGGGCCGGGGGGCGCAGCCGCCGGGGCCGGGGGGCGGCCGGCGAGCGGACCCCGGGGCAGCGCGGCTCCAGCACAGCCTGCCCGGGCCGCCCTTGGAGCGGGGTCTCTCGGCCGTGCAGCCCGGCATGCAGGGCCCAGCGGGGCGGCCCCCGGGCACGGGAGGAGCGAGGACAGCCCGCGTTCTCCAAGTCCTGGTTTCACCTCATTTCAGGTCTGGAGTTTGACTTGGCCACGAATGTGGTGGGGCAGCCCCTGGTGAGGCAGCAGGTGATGAAGGGGGTGAGGGAGTTCCTGGAGAACCCGAATCCGGCGAAACCCCTCGTGATGTCCTTCCACGGCTCGACGGGAACAGGCAAAACCTACGTGAGCTCCATGCTCATCCGCTACCTCTTCCAGAGGGGGCTCCAGAGCCCCTATGTTCACCACTTCTCCCCCATAGTGCATTTTCCCCACGCTGAGCAGATAGAGCAGTACAAGGTAAGGGACACTGCTCAGCAGTGCCACTTCACTGGGGGGTTCTGGCTATGTCTGGGTTGATCCTCAGTACATATGCATTCAAGCTGTTTCCCCAAGTGCAGTAAGAATAAAAGCTCTTTGTTTTACCCTCTCAGACAAACACAGCTGAGTGAGTGCCTCCATACACTGGCTGAAGGATGCACTAGTAACTGCAATATACTCAGTTATTACTTTCATCCTCTCCACAGCAGTCCTTGCCCTGATCGTGTTCTCGTTCTTAAATATTTACACAGCTCTTTGAACGCACAAACAAAAGTGCTTGGCTTAGATGAAAGGCACTAAAATTTTCCCATTGCTTTCAAAACAGTCTGATGGCTGTAAAAACCTGCATATCACTAGACTTGTAATCCCCTCCTCACAGAACACACAGCTCCCTAACAGCAGCTCCAGACTCTCCATGGTGCCATTCTGTCTCTTAGAGCTGAGAAAAGAAGAAATCAAAATGCCAGATTTTCAGCAGAGTGGGAATTCAGCACACCTGGACCTTTAGTTTCTGGGTGTTTGCAGAAGTTATTTGTTGTATTGTGTCCTCAGAGGAAATGCTTTTGGAAAAGTAAATCCCTTCCTGGCTGAAGTGCTTCAGTTAGGAGTTTCACATGCCCCCAGGCAATGTGAGTGGTTTTGTGTGGGCTGGGAAGTACCTTCAGCCATGATAAAGAGCTGTTCTGGGTCAGTGCAGGCACATGTTTCTGCATCAGAACAGGAGTCGGCAAAAAGCTGGGAACTGTGTAGATACAACAGGGAATGAGAAGAACGTGAGGAGCTGTAGGAGTCTGAATCTTCAGCTTTAATGTGCAGCCTCCTCCTTTAAATCTGTATAAAACTACCTACAATGGGCTAAAAAAGATGGTAAATAGCCACTGTGTGAAACCCAGAATAAAGGGGCCTCCCCAGCATTGGGTCTTTAATTTCCAAGTGTGTGGTTTTGTGCAGGAACTCTGCTCTCAGCACCTTTGTCTATGCTTGAACTCCTGCCTCAGCCTTTCCTCTGGGGTGCTTGAGCCTTCCTTGCCTTTCATCTCCCTGCCTTACACTTGGTGGGTGTTTTTCCTAGGAAAGCCTGAAGCGCTGGATCCAAGGGAACTTGACAAACTGTGGACGGTCAGCGTTTCTCTTTGATGAGATGGACAAGATGCACCCAGGCCTGATTGATGTGATCATCCCATTCCTGGGCTCCTCATGGGTTGTGTACGGGACCAACTACCGCAAAGCCATCTTCATCTTCATCAGGTGAGAAAGGCCCCTCCATGGGGCCTTCCAGCTCACTGCTGCTCATTTGGGCAGAGGTCACACCTGCTTCAGGGCACACACTTGTTTTGCCTTTCCTTCTCCAAGCCTTGAGGCTCTACAAATGCCAAGAGATGCTATCTCACTGTGAACAGACAGATCTGGAGAGTGTGAAAGAGCCTCCTCTGCATGTTATTTGGCTGCCTCTACAAGGAGTTATTTTGGGCCAGGCAGCTGGGAGCTGCTGGCTTGTACTCTGCAGGCTGGTGGGTGTCAGGTGCCACCTGAGACACCATTTTCCTGGCTACACAGTGGATAAGCCTCTCATTCTTGTGCAGCAATGCAGGAGGGGAGCAGATCAACAACGTGACACTGGCTCTGTGGCGTGCCCGCAAGGACCGGGAGGAGATCAGCTTGCAGGACCTGGAGCCAGCCATCTCCAAGGCTGTGTTTGAAAACCCTGAGAGTGAGTCCATGGAGCTGAGCTCCTCCTGTAGCCCCAGAGCCCAGCACAGGCTGCCAGGCCTGTTCTAGGAAGCCACCCACACCACCTGCCACCTCCCAGGCAACCAGAAAGGGACCAAGGGGGCTTGGAGGGATTGGAACTGCAATCCCCTTGAGGTTTCCTTCCTTCTGAGCCAGCAGACCTGTTGCCATATTTAGCAAAGTTCTTGGGAGACAAGGTGTATTTGCAGCTGGGGGCTGGCAGAACAGCACGGAGCTATATTGATCCCCACTGCCTGTCTGCATCTCCTTGCCTTGCCCTTAGCACAGGGAGCAGAGCTTAAATTCTGACTAGACAAGCTAAATCCCCCCCATTCCTGGAGAACAAGTCTGTTTATGGGGGGGAGGTGACAACTGATGGGTTGAGCCCTCTCCTTGTACAAAAACAGCAAGATCTCTCTTCAGCACAGTATTTTGGCTTCACACAAAGCAAATTAAATTGCAGGGACTGCAGAGACTCTCTGAAGGTAAAATCTTCTCTTCCTTTCATTGTTCAGGTGGCTTCTGGAAATCTGGGATCATTGATGAACAGCTCATTGATTTTGTTGTGCCTTTTCTCCCACTGAAGCACCACCATGTGAAGCAGTGTGTTGTCAGTGAGCTTGTCCAGCAAGGCCTCGAGGTACGCCCGAGTGTCGTCCAGGAAGTGGCTGACAGCATCCCCTACTTCCCAGAAGAGGAGAAATTATTCTCATCTACAGGCTGCAAAACAGTGGCCTCCCGCATCAGTTTTTTCTTCTAGTCACTGGCAAGAGCCCCTCTCAGATCCATATGGAGCCAGAAGGCACCTGGAGCTGGTGGATGTGCAGTGGGAATGGTGGGAGTGCACTCTCCACAGCACAAGTGCTCTCCTGCTGAACTCTCTCCAGCTCCAAGGAGTCCACTGCAGGATGCAGCTGCAGGATCAGGTGCAAATTATGTAATTTAAAGCACTTTACTGATGCACTCTTGGCCAGGTAAAGGTGGATCCACGACCTTAGATGTGTGTAATGACATGGGGAAGATGCTGAGAGGATCTGCAGTGTCAGGGAGGGTCTCACCCTGTCAGCAGCACCCACCTGCAGCCCTCCCCATTTCTGGCAGCTGTTGATACCCAGTACCTTAAGATTCTGAGCCCACAGAAGAATATTTCTTCCTTACCGTTTTTTAAAACCTTTTTAATCATAGCTATGCCTCAGTTCCTTGGCACAGTGTAAGCACTGGTGCTGACTCCTGTGAACACCTCAACATGGCAACCAAGTTTTCTTTTATTCAAGGAAGTTTTAGAGCCACCCACATTCCAGTTTCCTTTCACTGTGAATAGGTGCTTGGTAGCTTCAACACCAAGTGAGGGGGGTAATGTGGGAGAGGGCAGCACCTGATCTGCCATGAGCCAGACTCCCCTACCACCCCTTCATCCATCTTTCCCCTAAGGGCCAAAGGACTTCCCTGTAGCAAGCCAGGAAAACAGCAACAAAAGACTTCTTGGTTTACCAGCCGTGAAGAATCTCATCCTACCTCCAGGGGAGCCCACAGTGCTGCTAACGGTTTCGAAAATTCCTTTTATTCAGTGATGGTTTCTACAGCAGAGTTGGTGCTATGAGCTGTGGAGCTTATTGTAAATCTTTGTGCTGGTCAGACTTTGCAGGCTTTGGCTGGGCCAGCACCCGTTCAGCTTCTGGGGAGTGTCACAATGGGGGACCTGGGGACAAGTCAGAGATTAGTGCTCCAGACTGCCAAGCATGGGATGCACAGCCTGGCTTTTGACCCAGTTTTGATGTCCTTTATGCTGTTATGGAATAAGAGGTCAGGGGAACCAGAGTCATTAACTCGCTAGGAACAACCTGCTCAAGGGCTGGGTGTAGGGACACTTTGCAAAGCTTCCAAAGCTCTGCTTCTTCCCTGTATGGAAATGAGCTGCCAGTGCCTGGGACCATTCCAGCTCCAGGCCCTGAGCTTTGGGGAATTTAGACACCACACAAAGTCTGCCCAAGAGCTGGCCAAAGACAAGAGGCAAAAATTCTGCCTCTTGCAAAAATGTGAATTTCTAATTTTAAAATAAATCTTTGAAGAATTAAACAATTGAGGTTTTCACATGGATTGCTGACTGCAGATATTGTGGAAGGACTTGGAAGATGACCAATTTCCAGCACAGTGATGTGCTGCTGGGCTGGCAATGCTGTCACAGTGCCCTGGCAGAAAGCTGTGCCCTGATGGCAGGGTGAGGACCAGGGCTGAAGGATGGCTTGGGGGAAGGTGAGGAGTGATGCGTTCCCCCATCCCGCCGTATGCCAAGGGCCGGCACGTGAGTGGAGACGGAACGGGCACAAAGACACGAAACGCGGGGCCCAGCCCGGGGCGACACCGCCCCGCCGCCCGCTAGAAAGATGGCGGCGCTGCCAGTGACCAAGATGGCGGCGGGGGGAGGGGGGGCGATGTGGGCGGGGCGCTGAGCAGCGCAAGGGCGTGACGTCACGCGGGCAAGGCGGGCCATGCTGGCGGCGGAGGTGGCGGGGCGCGCGCGAGCGCTCGTGGGGCGGGCGGGGCCGTGCGCCATGGTGAGGGCGGGGGAGCGGCGCCGTGAGGGGAGCGAGGGGAGCGGGGCGGTGAGGGGAGCTGGGCTGTGAGGGGAGCTGGGCTGTGAGGGAGTCGGGGCAGCGGGGCTGTGAGGGGAGCGGGGCTGTGGGGGGAGAGCGGGGAACGGGGCGGTGAGGGGAGCTGGGCTGAGGGCAGCGGGGCTGTGGGGGGAGAGCGGGGAGCGGGGCCGTGAGGGGAACGGGGCGGTGAGGGGAGCGGGGCTGTGACGGGAGAGCGGGGAACGGGGCGGTGAGGGGAGCTGGGCTGTGAGGGAGTCGGGGCAGCGGGGCTGTGAGGAGAACGGCGTGCATCGGGACTGTGAGCCGAGCAGAGGGAGCGGGGCTGGGAGGGCAGTGCCGGGGGCGAGCACCGGCACGATCAGGGCTGTGAGGGGGCACGGAGGGAAGAGGGACTGAAGGCAATGCCGTGGGGTTGAGGCTGTGAGGACCCAGCCAGCCGTGGGGAGCATGGAGGGAGCAGTGTGAGTCATGCTGGGGGGGAACAGGCCCGTGTAGGGGCCTCACGGTGGCCCGTCACAGCCCTGTGGACACCTGTCACGCAGGTGGCCGGCCTGGGCAACTATGGGCTGCGGGGCACGCGGCACAGCGTGGGCATGGAGGTGCTGGACCAGCTGGCCCGGCAGCTGGCAGTGGCCGAGGGCTGGCGAGTGGACAGGCGATGCTGTGCTGATGTGGCCCTGGCCACAGCCCACGGCCTGGAGCTGGTGCTGCTCAAGCCACGGAGGTTCATGAACCTCAATGGGCTCAGCGTCGCCAGTGCTGGTGAGCAAATGGGTCAGCCCCAAAGCCTCTAGTGCCGCCATCCCCCTGTGACAGCCCTGCTGTCTCCCTGCCCTCCACAGCTCACTACAGCCCCACTCTGCAGAGTCAGGGCTTGGTGAGTCTGTCTCCCCTCATTTCTTAGGTTGTATTTCTGTTTCCAAAGCTGAGATCTACAGCCTTGGCCCTAAAGACATTTACCTGGTTCATGATGACCTGGACAAGGCCCTGGGCAAGGTGGCAATCAAGCTGGGAGGCAGTGCAAGGTATGAGGTAGCCCCAGCTCTCTATGAGCTGGTTTGAGGCTTTAACATGCCCATACAGGTTCATGGGCTGTTCTTGGCCCCATCCCACCAGCCTTGCAATGTTTCAGCTCTTGTCCTGGGCTCGATCTGTTGCAGAGGCAACAGCTGACTGTTTGGGCAGCCTCCCAGTTCCTGCCCTGGCAGGGAGGGCAGGGAGCCTCCTGGAAGCGGCTGTGGGCTGTATTCAGCACACTAACAGGACCACATGGGCTTTTTAAAGCACTCTGCCTCCACTATGCCTGCCCAGTGCCAGACCTAGCTTTCCTATTTAACCCAGGAAAGCTTCCACTGCGGGATGGGGCAGGTGTGGTGCTGGGCCCCAGTGCTCAGTGACACATGCACCAGGTGGAGCAAGAGCCAACACACACAGAATGTGCTGTCACAGCCCTGCTTCCCTCAAACCCCCAGACAACTGCTCTGAGCCCCCAGGGCTGGATGTTCCTGCAGAACCAGGACATGGGGACTGCAGCCCTTGGCTGGGACCACATTCCCACATTCCCGAAGCAGGAGACCCCAGGGCTCTATGGGGGAGTGTCTCTTACAAACTAAGTGTGGGTTTTCTCTCTCTCTCCCAAGGGGACACAACGGGGTCCAATCCTGCATCAGTGCTTTGCATTCCAATGTGAGTGGGCATCTGTGGAAGGGGATCAGTCCTGTGCCCTTCTCAATGCATGGCTTGTTCCCCCACTCCCATTTTTCTGATTCTTCTTAGACAAAGCCCTGTTCCCTTTCCCCCCTTTTCTCCTTCCCCTTCTTCCTGGAGGGCTGTTGTCTGTTTGGCCGCCATGGAAGACATGGAAACAATTAGCCTGAGTGGCTCTGCCAGGCTTGGCAGCAGCCTGGGATATTAGCACAGCCCAGCAAAAGCCTCTTCCAAAATTATGTTTCTTGGAGCAAGCACTCAAAACCACCTGGAAAACATGAGGAGCTGCTCCCTCGCTGCCCAGCCCCACTCTCAGCACTGTCAGCTTGCCCAGCTCTGTCTGAACACTTGAGGGGGAACTCCCACAGCTCTCTTCCTTCCTCCCCAGGAGATGACCCGGCTCAGGATCGGCATCGGGCGGCCAGAGGGTGATGTGACAGTGCCCAGCTATGTCCTGTCTCCGTTCAGTGCGGGGGAGCGGGAGAAGCTGGAGCAGATCCTGGCCCAGGCAGTGACCTGCCTGCTGGAGCTCATCCAGAGCCGAGCGTCCACAGAGCCAGGGGACAGGGGCTGACAAACCCCCAGGGACCCAGGGCTGATGGACAGGGTGCTGCAGGCACTCCGGAGTTCCCGTGGTGCGGAGCAGAGCTGGCCCAGCTGGGCAGCCTGGCTGGGAGCTGGGGCAGCCTCCTTCCATCCCCAGACCAATCCAGGTGGCTTGTGTCCCACTTGAATCCCTGCAGAGGCTCCATGCCTCAGGTTGTCAAAGAAATTAAATAAACCCTCACCCTGACTGCCGTGCTCCTGCCTCTCTTCCATGCGCTGCCTGCCAGGCTTGGGTTGTCCTTGGCATTGCAGCTCAAATCCATGTTCCCATCCCTGTTCGACCAGCCCGGTCTGGAGGGAGGCTTCTAGTGAGAAATGGGGAGCAATAGGAGCTACTTCTGTAGAGTCCAAAGGCACTTCAGCTTCATTGAGAAACTGGCAAGCACAAAGAGCCTGGAATCTCATAGCGTGCTGCTCCCACTGAGCTGCAGCAAGTTTCAGGGCTGGCCTCTGTGTTTTCAAGTTCAGTGGTTTTGGCTGAAACTGTGGAGTTTCCAACAGCTGCAGGAGTTCTGGCTTCCCGCAGGCTCGTTGCAGTTCTCATGATGGAGAGGCAGTGTGTCCTCACCACCACTGTGTCCCAGAGTCCTGGGCTGTACCAGCATGTCCTGCCCAGCTCTGCATCCCAGGAATACTGAGACACCCAGCAAAGGCAGCTCCTCTCCTGCATCCCAGCAGGCACTGGAACAAGCACTGGGACACTTGCTGGCTGATGTATACCACAGTGTTTCTGCTGCCTCCATCCTCTGCTCCAGCTGGCACCAGTCATTCTTCTGCTCCATCCTCAGCTCCTGAGCTCCTCGTGGAGCACTGATGCTGCCTGGACCAGGGGAAAAGCTGGGAAGCAAAAGTGTGCCCAACCTGTCATCCCTTCCTCACCCATGTCTGTACTGGCTGGCACCCTGCGCTTGCAGAATAGGCACTTGGCCATCTTCTCCCTGTTCTCCAGGAGATCCACTTGGATCTTCCGGTCCTGTGTGATATGGACCTGGTTGTTTTCTTTCAGGGGGTCCTTGCTGTAGCTGTTCAACTTGCCCCAAATGATGCTTTCCTGAATCACTTGGTAGTCCCAGACATCTCACTGTGGGTGGCTGCTACCAAGGCCTCCACCTGCTGCTCCATCACCTCCGCTCCCAGGGAGAGCTGAGCATGAAGATGCCACCCACCTTTCCCACCCAGACCCCAAGGGTGAGCTTGTCTTCCTCCCCACCACCTCTCTCATTCCCTCTCTTTCCCCCGTAGAGATTTCATTCCCAAAGTTCCCAGCTAAGGGAACTGCCAGACTCTCACCCCTGCAGCACTGAGGTGACCCCAGTGGGGTCTCACCCCTGGGAACTTGAGGCAATGCCAGCACCCAGCACATCAGCTCAAAGAGTCTGCTTTAATCCTCCCTGGGCTTCCACCCAGGCATGGCATGAGGGACAAGCGCAGTCAGTGGCAGGAAGCCACCACATGTGCCAGCCCAAAGTCCACTCCCCAAAGTCCAGGCTGGTGGGAGACGGCAGAGTTGGCATTGATTGGGACTGTCCTGGAGATGTGTCCTCTGCAGAGACGGAGCACAGCACTCCTCTGGTCTCTCCACTTGGTAGGGAAAGGCTGCCAAATCCTGCCTTGGGTGGATTCATCACATGCAGATTCAAAGAACCCTGTGGGGCTCTGTCCAGGGCAGCTGCATCCCTTGAGTGTGAGCAGTCAGTATAAGGTCCTTACCCATGGTGCTCCCAGCTGGATCACAATCCCTCATCCCTAGGAGGCATGGACACAGCCATTAGTGGTCACGGCAGGAGCAGCCCCAGGCTGTTCACGCCTGCAGCCGAGGCAGTGGGAGGGCCGTTTGCCGTTTTCCAGCCTCCCTCGGTCTGGCAGCTCCCAGGGCAGTTCTGCTGCCAGGACAAGCAACCTCAGGCAGAGAAAGTCTGAGCCAGCATTAACTGTGTCTGTGCTGCCCTGGTGCTGAGCCAGTGTGGGTCGCCTGCCTGCACGGCCACAGCCCCAAGGAGACCCACTTCTGTGGGGAGCAAGCAGTGCTGGGGTGAAACGTTCCCCTGGGAGATGCCCCAGCTCTTTCCAAACTGAGGAGACTTCTGCAGCAGGCAAAGGAGCATTCTCCCTTCCTCACCTGAGGGGCTGGGGAGCAGCATAGACTCAGGGAGATGGAGGGCCCTGTCCCTATATCCCCTCCAGCCCAGTGCAGCCCCACATGGGACATCTGTGTCCCCACCCCTTTCCCCATCGGGACAAGACAGTCTGGTCTGTTTCCCAATGCTTTGAGTCTGACGGGGAGAGCTGCAGCCCCATGACAAAAACAAGCTAGGCATGTGGCACACATCTGAACACGGCACTTGCAGGGAGACACTCCCCACCTGCTCTCTCCCCTGTGCCCAGGCCTCACGACCTTGCTCACCATCAGAGCTCGTCACGGGCTGTGGAGCGGAGGTGGCCAGCACTGCCCCGTGAGTCCCTCAGTGTCTTCTGTGAGCCAACCCAGTCAGTCTTCTTGGCATCGTCATCCCAGATGGTGGAAGTCTCGGTGTCACTCAGCCAGTTGCTGTCCCCAGCATAGTGAGTGGGATAAACCAGGAGGGGGTGAGCCGAAAACACCAGCAAGTCCCGTGGGGAGAAGTGCCGCTTGTAATCCTCACTGGGGAAAGTGGAGCAGACCCGAGAGGAGAAACTGGCTTACAGAGCATGGCACAGAGGAGAAAATGCACTGGGAAAACCACCCAGGGAAGGCCCAGTGCAGGGCAGGGGACAGGGAGGGATGTGGGGTACCAGGCAAGGAGCCGGGGAACGCTGGGCAGGGGCTGTGGAGGGATTACAGAGAGGACAGGACCTGCCGCTCCCCGCCAGCTGGGGCTGGCTCTTGGCACAGAGTGGGTCTCTGGCACAGCATCCAGCTGGCCCTGAGACAGGGCTGTCTGGTGCTGTTATGCCTGCAAGCACGGGGCTTCCAGCTGCTGCTGGTGCACATCCAGAGCTCTAATCTGTCCCTTCATCCACCTCCAGCCTGCCTTTTACATGCCTGATCCCTGTGTTTCTCCATCTTGCTCGCTGGGTTTCCCAGTCCCTTCTCTCCTACAACACCCACCCACTGTTGCTCACCCACCCCCTAAATTGCCTCCCCCCCCCCAGACAAAGCCTTACCACTGACCTCCACCTCAGAGAGGGGCATGAGAGTGCTCCGAACTGGGGCTGAGACCCCCAGCCAGGGGCAGGGGGACCACACAGCCCCCAGCACCAGGGTACAGGGGGCTGCTCCCCACCTCTTGCCATTGGGCCAAGACCCTGTGCAGGGCCCACATCAAGGCCCAGCTCCAATCCTGTTCCCACACCCCATCCTGGCAGAGGGCCATTTTCCAGCGGCCAGTGGCCAGGCAGCGGCTGACTGAGAATGAGCTCATGCTACAGATGTTTTCCTCCAGCATGAGCAATGCCTGCAAAGGGGGGAACTGGGTGAGGTGGTGACGATGGAGAAGAAACACACTGTCCCACACTGGCATGGCCAGGCCAGCACCCTCCTGCACAACCTGCTCCTTACTTGGGGTGCTTGTCATACATGATGGGCAGATACTCGTCCACGGGCAGCATTTTGGAGAGGGGTTTGGTGGCCAGCAGCTTCTGTGCCCCATGGTGGGAGATGGCATAAGCCAGGGTCCAGTACGAGTATCCGGCCACCACCAGGTTCCGCACACCTTCCACAGGGGCCTCGTCCTCATCGTTCACCTGCTTCCTCCCCAGGTAGCTGTGGGGTGGCCAGGGAACCATGAGAGTCAGCTTTGGGGACCCCCAGCTCACATCCCCCTGGCCCCAGCACCTACATGAGGTCCCAGTCCTGCTGTGCCTGCTCCAGCTCCTCCATCAGCCGCTGCAGCCGTGCTGGGAAGGCAGCCTCGAAGCGCACATCATCCTCAAAGACCACGGACCGCTCCAACCTCCGGGACACGATCTGGGGGAGGGGACAGAGGTGCAAGCCTATCCCAGCACCACTCTGGGCCATACTGGGGCCACTGACCCTGCAGGACACCTAGAGATGTCCTCCAGACATCTGTGATGCTCACAGCATCCCTACCCACTGCTGGTGGCCCTTAGGGACCCCGTAGCTGCTGTGGCCCCATACCTCCTTCCAGATATTGTAGTGGCTGAGGAAGCAGCCAACCTCGCCCTTGGTGAGCGTGCGGCCGGAGAAGGGATCGTAGTACCCGGGCAGCAAGTCCACACCCAGCACCTTGATGTCAGTGCTGTTGAGGGTGCTGCAAGGCGAGGGGCTGCATCAGCGAGGTGCCCCCCACACACTTCCCGTCCCCTCCCCAGGGTGACACCACGGGACTGGCTGAGTGGTCCCCCCACGATCACCTGCCATCCACAGCATCCACCACCCGTGGAATGATCTCCAGCTCCTGCAGGGATGCCAGCATTCGCTGCCGCCGGTCTGGCCTCCGCACCAGGTTGATTAGGAAGATCTGGGGAGGAAGAGGAGAGCCCCAACAATGGGGCATGTTGTCCTGGGGGACACACAGCCTGCCTGGCTACTGCAGGATGGGGACAGGGGCTTGGGCTTTGCCATGCAATCAGAGAGATGGATACAACCAGATGGAGGGACAGGGGACACAAGCAGCTCCCCTGGGCACTTACTTCATCGAAGCCCATTTTTGTGAGCGGCCTGGGCAGGAGAGAAATGTGCCTGGAGCGCTGCATGGGGGGACCATCCACTGTGGGGAGAGGACACACTCTTCAGTGGAGCCCAGATTCCCCTGGCTGGGAGCTGGGGCTGATAACCCTGTCAGGACCTGGAAGTCTCCAGGACCTCTCCACCCACGGGCACTCACCCATGGCCTCCAGCGTGAGATGCACAAAGTTGGCATGATCATCCTCCATTGTCTGGTGGGCCTTCACAGGAACATTGATGTAACCAAAGTGGTGCTGGTTGCACACATGGACCTCCACACCTGCCAGAGGAGACAGGTGAGCAGCACAGCCCCCCAAGCCCCTGCACCCCCCGAAACCCCCATCACGCTCACCAGCCTCCTGGCAGGAGTAGGCAAAGACGATGATGTCGTCGAAGGCCCAGGTGTAGTTGGGATGGGGCGGGTAGAAAGCCAATCGCAAGGTCTCCTCCTTGCGCAGGTCGATCAGGAAGGTGGCATAGACCATGGGGACACGGAAGCAGCCCACCCGCTGCCGGTTCTTGGTGGGGAAGTAGTCGGCTGTCCGGCGATAGTAACCCTGCGGCACACCGGCACAAAGCCCCCGTGGCAGAGCGCTCCTCCGCCATGGGGGTGGCTCATTCTCCAGGGCTTTCTGGGAACGTACCTGGGGTGTGATGCCACACCAGAAGTTGGAGTAGAAGGTCTGCGAGTCCAGCATGGGGGCCACCACTGACTTGTTCTGCGCCATGAGAAACTTGAGGGTCTGGTTGTTGGTGAGGATGCTGTCAGTGTCCATGAACTGCAGAGACAGCACAGGTTCTGGAGATGTGGAGAAGGCCACCTCAGCCCCCACCCCACCAGTGCCCCAAGCCCCTTACCAGGATGTAGTCTGCCTGCTGCTCCCGGGCGTAGGTGAGAGCTTCCTGCTTCAACTTCATCACGTTTTCGTAGCGTTTGTCACTCCAGTGCTTGGGACCAAGCTCATCAGGGTAGGAGCTGGGCAGGGAGAGGCAGGGGTTAACCTCACTCGCTGGGAATGCACAAACCCAGTGCAGGCTGCTCCTGCTGGCAGGCTGAGTCAGCCCCACTCTGCTTTGCTCCTCCCGGTCCCCAGCCAGGGAGATTTGATGCTGCTCCAGGAGCCCCTCAGCCCACACCTGCCCCCATCCAGCACTCACCCAGCCTCACCTGGGTTCCTCTTGCACCTTCCAGGCCACCGAGTGATAGTCCTTCCCCACCGCCCCTAGCCACTCCTGCAGCATTGCTGTCGTGTTGTCCGAGTTGTGGTCTGTTGCACACCTGGGATGAGGGGATATCAGCCTCTGGGGGTCCTCCTTAAGGGACAACCAGGACCTCACCCTGCACTAGAAATGCTCACGGGGCCAAAAGACTGAGCCAGTGACAGACTTGCTTGGGAACATAACATGTAATTTGAAGGACCCAAAGCTGCACAGGCAGGAGGGGGAACACTAACTAGTAATTTCTTCCTCGATGCCACTGCCAGCCAGGCTGTTCCACAGTTCCCACCCTGCAGCCCTGCAGCCCAGTGGCAGCCCTGGACATGTTCTCCTCACCCCAGCCTTATGACTGCCCACCATGAGCATTGTAGCATGGCCACTTTGTCCCCTGTCCCTGCACCCCACAGTACCCCTGTGCATCCTATTGCTCCACCAGTGAGAGGAAACAGCAAAAAATCTCCCTTCCTGAACATTCCCTTTGCCGGGCATCATCACCACTCCCAACTCTCCCACTCATCCCCAGAACAATGTTCACAGGGAGCCCGGCACAGACAGAGCTGAGCCCACCTTGCACTGGGCCAAACCCCAAGTTTCTACACTCCTTGGCACCCTCGACCTGTCAGAGAGCCCCGGGGACATCCCCCAGGCACTGGTGTCATGGGGATTTGACAGATTCAGGGGAGAAGGCAGGATCTGTATCCCCCCAGCTCTTGAAACACCCTGCAGGGTCCTGTGGCTGGGAGTTCCCGGGGGTGCAATGGGTAAAGGTGAGGACCCCCCCTTCCCCTTCCCCTGCCAGCAGCTGACCCCCGCCCCAGCCCCACCAGGATCCCCCTGCCAGCCCCCGCCTCAGCTCCCCCACAAAAGCAGCTGCAGAAAAGTTTCCGACAAGTTCAGGCGAGAGACGGCAGTGGCGCAAGGAGGAGACGGGAGACTCCTCTTCCAGCCAACCCCCAGCACGGTAAAGGGGGCTTGGGGGTGTCTTTGGGAAAGGGGGCCTGAGGGTGAGCCCTGCCGGGAGGGGGAAAGCAGCGCCTGTCCCTGATGATGTAGGATTCCCTTGTGCCCAGGGGTCCCCTCCCTCATCAGCCCCACAGCTCCCTCAGGGGAACCTCAGGGTCCTGCCCCTTCGGGACAGCCCGAGCTCCTCCTGGTTCTCTGCTGGCTTCCAACCGTGGAGCAGAGCCACCGCTAAGGTTTTGGGGCTGGGGACGCTGCTACTAGCGAGGTCCCTGTTCCTCCCGAAGGTCCCTGCCCGCTAAAGATCCCCATTCCCCCGCAGGCTCCCATTCCTTCGAATCTGTTGTGCCCAGCCTAGAGCCCCCAGTTCCCCCACTCTCCCTAGTTCCCCTCCCGCATTGTCCTCCGGGTCCCTGCTATCCTCGGCTCTCCATTCCCCTCAGTCTCCCTAAACCCCCCGGACCCTCCTTCCCCCCCACTACCGCCATTCCCCCGGGGCTCCCCGTTATCCCCGCGGTGCCTGTGACTCCAGCATCCCGGCTCCCCCCGAGATGCCCGTTCCCCACAGCCCTCTCCTCCCCTAGGACCCGTGCTGCTCCCCGCGGTGTCCCCCCGGGCTCTCGCTGCCTCACCACAGGGCGATGCTGCCTGCGGGATAGTCCAAGCGCTCCAGGGCTCCCAGGCAGTGCGGCAGCGAGTGCTGCGCGTTCCGGGCCAGGAGGGCGAGAACCAGGCGCGGTGGCGCTGGCCCGGCGCCGGTGCCGGTGCCGGTGCCGGTGCCCAGCAGCAGGAGGAGGACGCAGAGCGGCCCCGCGGCGCCCATGGCGGAGGCGGCGGGCGGGGAAGGGGCGGGCTGGGACCCGCCGTGCTCAGCGCACCCCCCGCCCCCGCCCCCGGCCCGGCCCCGCCGCCGCAGCAAGCCCCGGGGGCCAGTTTGGGTCGGGCTTCCTTAAATAGACTCGATATCGGTGCAGAGCCCCGCATAGCCCATGGCTGGGGGGGCGAGAGACCGGGGACACCCCGGGACCCCCTCCCCGAGGATGCTCCAGGGCATCCCTACGTGCCCCTGGCCCAGCGCACGGTGGGGTCCCCACGGTGCCTGGTGGGTGGGTGGGCAATGGGATGGGGGGTCTTACGGTTTGGGGAAATATCGCCAGGGGGTTGATGGACAACGGGATCGTGGCCAGAGAAGCTGGTGGCTGAGGGGTGAGGGGACTTGTATGGCGAGTGGTGGCTGAACGGGTTCATGGCTGTCGTCCTCACCAAGACAGGAGGTGAGGTCCTCACCCCACTGAGCCGTGTCCCCCCAGGCTGTCCTCCATGGCTGACCGTGACAAGCCCACAGGCGTGTCTGACGTGTCCGAGCCGCGGGCAGGGGCAGGCCCGGGGCCCGTGGGACGTTTGACGAAGCCTTCTGGATTTCCACCCAAAGCATAAATACAGCCGTCAGCTCCCAGAGCAGGCGCAGGCCTGGAGCTGGTCACGTCCGGCAGAGCAGGGACTCCGTGCTCCCCACCAGCAACGCCGGGCACCTCTCACTGTGCTGGCACCGGAGCCCTGCTGAGGGACGCGTGGATGCCACACGTGGCCAAACCTGTGCCCACCCGTGTCAGGGTGAGGGGTGCCCCAGGCGGCTGCTGGGCTCCATCAGGGTGCAGCGGAGGGCTCGGGAAGTGAACAATCCAAAACACCTGAAAGAAGCAACAGAGAGGGCGGGGGACTCACAGGACTCACAGGCTGCGACTGCAAGGAGAGAAAAATTCTGTTTGCAACCCCGGCTCGGACAAGTATTTCGGGAAGGGCCCGCAGCCGGGAATTCCCAGCCATGGAGAGGCTGCGGGGAGGGGCAGGCACCCGAGAGCCCAGCAGAGCCGGACCCACCCGTGTCCGTGTCGGGACTTCACCCATGTTCATCCCCCCCGGGAAGGATGAACGAGGGGCAGCCCCTCTGCCCTCCGCCGGAGCCCCGCGGGCAGGAGGGGACGAGGGCGGAGCGAGGGCGGCGGAGCAGCGGGAATGCCCGCGGAGCCCACGGCCCCCCCGTCCCGCGGGGACATCCCCGCCGGCACCGCCCCCGCGCCGCCGCCCCGCGCGGCCGCTGCTGCCACCTCCCGGCGCCGCCGCAGCCGCTCTCGGTGGGGAGCCGGGGTCTGCCCCCTCTGGATCTGATCCCCACACCCCTCTCTCCCTGCCCTTCCGCATCCCGGCATTCCATCATCCCTATGTCCCTGATCCCCACAGCCCTCCAGCTCTTCACGCCTCTCTTCTTTCATCCCTGCTCTTCTTCATGCCTGCATCCCTTCCTTTCTTCACCCTGATATTCCCACATCCCTCCATCCCTGCGTTGTCTCTCAGGGTCACAGCTGGACTTGCCCTTCCCCTGGCACCCCACACAGTTCAGTTCAAGCACAGCCACGGCCCCACTGCCCTGGTACAGCCCTTGCCAACACTCCCTGGCCATGGGCTCCAGAGCAGAGAAGAGAGGGGGAGACTGCCCTTCCCACAGCCCCATCAGCCCCAAAGCGGGCACAGGAAGGGAGGCCAGCACTGTGACATAGGGAAACTGAGGCACGGGCCAGTGAAATGTGCTGCACACACACAGGCTGGGGCTGGTAGAGGGACAGAGCACCTGTGCCTGTCCTCCCAAGCTCAGCTGGGGTCTGAATTATCCCTGCCTTTGCAATCTGCCTTCCCTCCACATCCTGGCTGCTGCCGGGCTCACAATGGACCCTCAGAGCCCACTGGTAGCCAAGTGGCACCTTATGAGCAGTTTTGGGCACACAATGAGAAAACAACCCTGGGTGAGCTCCGGGAGAAGGGGGACAGGGAGATACCTGCCAGGGCACCTGCTGTGTGGTCCCACCCAGCTCCATGCTGTGGTTCAGCAGCTCCATCTGCACCACGCTGCTAACACAGGGCTGTGACAGCTCCTGTGCCCCAGGAGCAGGACAGGAAGGCGGGTGGCAGGTCTCCACAGGGCCCAGGGTGTCCCCCATGGGGCTCAGGACATCCTCGCTCAGCTCCATGCACTCGTGGTGATACCTGCAACACAGAGCCAGCATCAGGCCTGCAAGCATCCTGCCTGGAAAACCACCTTCCATCCCCAAGGCTCCAGACAGAAACAGCACTGCACAAAGTTTATAGCGGTATGTTTTCTTTTTTTTACAGGAAAAAGTTGCTTTTGGACCCAGGGATGAGGATTTTGGTTACCTCCCATCTCTCTCCACCCCTTCCTTGAAATTTTCTAGGATTTTCAGCAAAGCCTTTGAAAAGCCCCAGTTTCCTTAAATGTCCTATTTTTCTGCTTTAAAAGCCTCAACCTTGGTTGCAAAAGGCAAATATATAAAGATATGTGTGTATATATATGTATCTATAAATGCAGAAATTCTCTGTGTGTGTACATGGCCGAGGCTGGTACAAGTCCCTCAGTCAAAAAAAAAATTTTTATGAATATTTTTTCACAAGAAAAAACATCCTGGAGACCCAACTAGCTGCCCAAAGGTACTCCCAAGGGTCCCCTGACTTACTCAACCTCAAAACATCAGCTCTATTTTCTCTGGAGAAACTGAGGCACAGAGCCCTCCTCCCTGCTTCTCAGCCTCCCAACAAGTCCCTGTCCAGGGAGAACTCCAGAACCAAGGGAGTGTCTGTGAATCCACCATACCCTCTGCTATGCAAGCCCCTCATCCTGCACCATTCCAGCTGTTCCAGATGTTTCCACCACCTCCCAGATGTTGGGTAGCTCAGGAGGCCAGCGCTCCCCTCTCAGCTGGGTTTTCCTTCCAGGTCTCTGCTAAACCCATCACGTCCATGGGCGCTGCTCCACTTTCCTCCTTGCAGGCTGCTTCTGCAGCGAGCAAAATCTACACATCTTCCCACACACAAAAATCCAGGGGAATTTACTCCATCTTGGAGGGATTTTGGCCATCCTGGGAGGGATTTTGGCCACCCGGGGGGATTTTGGCCCACCCAAGAGATGTTGTGCCAGAGGAGCTGGGGGCTGATGGGAACAGCATTCTCCTCCTGGCTGTGGGGAAAAGGAGATTTGTGCCACTGTAAATGGGGCAGTGACACACTGCCAGCATCCCCCAAACCTCAACCCACTGGGGTCTTCCTGGTGGGCTGTGAAATTCTGGGAGTGTGCAGGCTTCCTGGGGGTCCTTCTTCATGTCCTGCTGGGAGCAGGGAGCCATGCTCCGCTCCACCTGCAAGGAGCCACCCTTGGAGCCACATTCAAGCCCTGCAGTGGTCAAATCCTGACCCTCCTGGGTGGCAGAGCTGGTTCAGCCTCAGAATGGTCCCTTTTCTCCCCAGTCTGGACCACATCTTTTGGCATCAGGGCCAGCAGTGCCCTGATTCTGGTTGTCAAAGGGGACCCCAGGCACCTGTCAGTGGGCAGAGGAACACCTCCCACAGCAAGGGGAAACTGAGGTAGGAAAACAACGCTAGGCTGTCAATGGACACGAAGAGGCTGCACACCCTGAGGCTTCACTCCAGGGACAACAGGGAGCTGCCCTCTGTGCCCCCCAGTGCCACATCTCAGACGGACAGAGGGGTACCCGATGGACCAGGTCTCCCCTGCAATGCCCTGACCAGTGCACTCCCGTCCCCTCCATCCCCTCCCTCCTCTCACCCCAGTGGGGCTGACGGCCGGTCCCGTCCCAACCCGGGGCAGCTGTGACCGAAAACAAAGCTGTCCCCTTCGGCACAATACCCTTCTGTCCCCCCCCCCAGCTGCTGACCGCTGGGGTGGGCAGCGGCCGGGCTGGAGGCGTCGAGGGGCCGTGCCAGGCCCCCGCTGGCAGGGGACAATGTTGGCAGTGATGGAGAGTAGGTATTTCAAAAGGTTTTGTTTTCAGGTTGACCCGCCGAGCCGGCGTGACCCTGCAGCCCCCCACCCAGCCCTGCTCCTCCGTCCCAATAGAAACCGGCCACATTCCTGACCTCGAGAGGGGGGGGGAAGTTTCAAACCTCCCCGGGAAGGAGACAATGGGGGTGTCAGGGCAGTGATTTAGGAGGGGGGGCTCTTTCCATCACAAAGGCGAGACAAAGGCGCTCGACGCTGGGAAAGGGGCTTCGGCGGCGGCTCAGGAGAGGGGCCGTGGTATTGTGCCTGGCCAGCCGGCCTGGGCAGCAGGGCTGCCAGGGCCTATCGGGTCCCACTGCGTCCCACTGCATCCCACCGGGTCCCACCGGGTCCCGTCGGGTGCCAGCAGGTGCCACCGCGTCTCATTTGGTCCCACCTGCCTCTTCACTCTGTACTGCAGCCTTCCCCGCGGCCACCCTGGAGACCACAGCCTGGTGGCTTCGTGGGTGTCACCACGACCCGTGGTGGGAGGGAGCGAGTCCCCATCCCCACGTGGGACGGCTGGGGCACCCCCTGCTCCCCACAGTTCCCCAGTCCCCAGGGATCAGCCCATATTTTGGGCACCCCAAATTCAGGGCTCAGACTGGGGCCAGGCCCCCCATGGGCAGCTGTCCCTGACGCGGGGAACGCTCAGACCCAGAGCCCTGAGCTCCCCTCCCCGTCAGCCCTCCCGGGTGTCCAGCGTTCCATTCTCCTCTGCAGTGGCCATTCCAGCTCCGAGGGCCGGCGAGGGATCAGCAGCTCCTCTGTGAGGAGCTCAAAGGGGCTTTGTGCACCCCGGGGCTGCCGGCACCCAGCACCGCCGGCCACCGCCGGCACGGGCACCGCGCCGGTGCCCACCCTGCCCACACCTCGCAGCCTGCGCCCCCCACAAACCCCCCTATCCACAACCGCCCCCTGTCCGACCCTCCTCCTCCATCCCCGAGGATCTCAGCCCTTAAACCGTGGCTTAGCCGCCCCACAAAAAAAAAAAAAAAAAAAATCAAAAACAAAAGAGGAAACTGTTTAAGTAGACGACTTACGGTGTCTTCTGCTGCCGAGCTGAGACCGAGTCTCCAGCCAGTGTCCCAGTGACGACGGGATCGCAGCCTGCACAGAGACAGAGAGGGGAGTTTTTTTGCAGGAGAAATGTTTTTCTCCCGGTGCTGGACGGCTGATCCGAAGGAGAAGCTGGAAACAAGTTCATTGGTTTTGCTCTCGCTCCCTGTCCTTGCCCTAATTTTTTTTCCTGGCAGCTGGCGGGAGGAAGGGAGCTGGCAAGGTGATGCTTCTGGGGAAGTGGGGAACTGCTGGTGAAAGAGGCATTCTCCGCACCGGGAGCCTGGGAAAGCCGGGGGCTGCCGGGAGGGCTGATGATGCCCGACCAGCGTGCCGAGGCTCACGGCTGTCCCCGGGCTGACCATCGTGCCGAGGCTCGCGGTCGTGCTGAGGCTCTTGGCCAAGCAGCGCCCGGCGGCAGGTGGAGGGGCGCCGGCGGGCTACACCAGAAAGCCAATGACATCATGTTGTGGGCTTGTTTTGGTGGGTTTTTTTGGGTGTTGTTTTTTTTTTGGGGGTTTTTTTTTGGTTTTTTTTTTTTTAGGTTTTTTTTTTTTCCAGGATGAAATTTGCAGACAACTTCCCCGACCGCCCGCGAGCGCTGGGGCTCCGCGGTGAGGTGCAGGACGGGTCTCCCCAGGACACACAGGCGCCCATCGAGGGAGAGCAGGGCTTGGCCAGAGCTTTATTTTTTTTTTTTTTTCCCTATTGCGTTAGAAGAGCTACACTTAATTCTTAACTGGCTGGTGCCGTGCAAGGGGCTCCCCGGCACACGGAGAGCGGAGCAGCCCGGCGCAGCCGGCGCCAGCGCCCCGTCGGGGACCCCCCGTCCCCACGGCGGGGCAGGATCCATCCCCGGCCGCCCAACCTGGGATGGCTCCTTTCGCCTCTTCCCTCTTAATTTTGTTTAGAAACTTGTCAGGTTGGTAGATAAAGGAGGTGGAAAGATCAATCCCGGCTTTTCATCAGTGTGGGAAAAAGTATTTCACTAATCCATATTTATTGGTGTAAGGAGCCGGGCGCGGGGGGGAAAGGAGGGCAAGAGACCCTAATGGTCAGAGCAAAGGACAGAAGGGACAGTTTAAGGCTGCCCTTTTCCGAGAGGTCACATGTCACCAAAATCTTTCGGTTGTCTCGGGATTGGTTACATTCTGTTCTCTTTTTTTCTATTGAGGTTGCCAAGCAACTGGCTAAGACCAGCCAAGATATTTTCTTTATTACAAGTGGAGCAGAAAGCAGCAAGGAGGGGAGAGATAAAAAAAAAAGCACCAAAAAACGAGGGAGAGAAGAAAAGTTTAGACAATTAACATTTATAGGATCACATAACTTCATTAACTCGGCTGAGATTTGGGATAGATACTTAAAAAAAAAAAAGAAAAAAAAAGAAAAAAAAAATAAAGGTGGTGGGAAGCGTTAGGAATTAAAACAAGTTAAAAGGTCCAGGGCTAAAACAATGCCAGAACACCCAGAGCAGCAGCAACAGGGGCTTCCCTTGGATGGTTCCTGCTTCCCAAAGAGTGGCCAGTCCCAGGCAATGGCTGCAACCCAGCTCAGGGGCCTTCAGCTGCTGCTGCTCTTTTTTCTTTTTATTAAATGCCGGCTTTCTTTTGGTTTTCACACTCGTAGGAAGTGGGTTTATTGCTACTAGTGCTGGCAGGGATGTGTTGGGATGCAGAGGAGCCTTTCTGAGGAAGGCACATGGCTGTGGCAGGAGCTGGGCATCCCCCTGGCCCTGGCCCATGGCGAAGGGGCTGTGAGGATGTGGCTGTCCCCAAGCCCTGGGACACCTTCGTGCCTCTTCAGGGTGGGCAAAACCTCCCAGGGAGGGAATTTGACTCTGTGGGAAGCAATGTCCAGTCGTAGATCCCTGCACTGCTGGTCCCTGCTCGGGGTTTGGGCCCGACCCTGGGCTCCAGGGGTGATGCCTAAGGCAGGGGACACTGCTAAGGGTTGGGGACAGAGACTGGGGTCACCCCGCAGCTCCGTGGGGCTGGGCTGCCCCGAGCATCCCTGGCGCTGCGGGGGTTTCTGTCCCAGCACTCACCAATCCCTCTCCCCAGTCCCTGTGTGAGGACACGAGGGAAGGCGAGGACAAGCGGGGATCTCCGTGGGGAACACTTCCAGGCTCCCGTCCAGCTCTGCCCAGGGACCCCTGGGACACCCAGGGTGGTGGCAGGCAGCAGTGGAGAAGACGCCCGCCATGCTCTTCCCTTTGATGAGGCGACCTCCGGCAGGTTGGAGCTGGGGGGTCCCCGGGCGGAGAGAGGCCGGCGATGTCCCCGCTCCTCCGGCCGGAGCCCGCAGCTGCCGGCCTGGCACCTCGGTAATATTCATTAGGGGAAAACAATGAGCATTATTTATCCCCGGCACTTTCCCTGCCGCTGGGGGGCCGAGTTGGGGTGCAGGTGACCCCATACCCCAGGGGGTACCCGGGCAGTGGCACTCCCGCGGCAGCAGAACGGAGGGGGTCTCCAAGGGGGGACGAGTGGGTGGGAGGGGACCCCAGACCCAGCTCTGCCCGGCGGCTCGGGGGGGATCCCCACAACCCCGAGTGGGGCCAACCGTGGCCGTCCCCGGGGCTGGGCGCCGAGCCCCCGGGGCAGAGTGCGCCCCGCGCCCCGGGCCCGGCGGTGCGGCGGCTGCGGGCCGGGCCGGAGCCGGGGTTTGGGAGCTGTGTCTTTAAGAGATGGCTGGCTCCAGGTTGCAGCTGCTGTTTCTGTGCTATAGAGACAGTGGAGATTCATTACTCCTAAAACACAATGGGCATTTATCACCCCGTGGTGTTATTCAAATCCAGTACCAATTGAAGGTCATCCCCATTCTTTTCTCGCCGGCTCTGCAACACATTTATTGTTGTGCCGTTCAACTAAAAGCCCTGCCCGGCCCCGGCGCAGCCCGCAGAGCCCCGGTGTGCGCATCCCTCCCGGGCGGATTTGGGACCCTCCCGGGTGGATACGGCGTGGAGGAAGCGGGCAGAGCCGCGGCGGCTCGGCCGGGCTCGGGGCCGGCAGCAGGTGCCGCGGGAGCCCCGCCGCTGTGCCCCGCCGAGCCGCGGGGGCCGCCCGCTCCGCCCCCGCGGGACGCACTTTCCGCGCCCCGTGGAAACTCGGAGCCCCGTGGGCCGAGGGCGGCTCGGGCAGCCGGGGGTCCGCCGCTCGCCCGCAGCCCCCGGCGTTCTCTCGGGGCGACCTGCCCGGCCCCGCCGCGGAGCGGCCACGGCCACCGGCGCTGGCATCGGCGGGGGAAGCGCCGGCAGCGGGCCGGGATTTTCCCTGGCTGGAGAGGGGGGATTTGTTCCCAACTTCGTGGGCGCCGGTCGGTGAGGAGGGGCTGGGGAAGAAGCCTGGATTTTTCATCTTTTTTCTTTATTTTTATCATTATTATTATTATTAATATTCCCCCTCCAGCGGTCATTTATAAATTTCGGAGATTTGTCGAAGTGCACGAATTTTGAGGGCGATCCGCTTGGAATTGGTGGATTCTCCAAGGCAGGAGCGGCGCGGCTGCAGCGCGGGGCCGGAGTCTGTGCCCGCAGCATCACCCCCGCGGAGCCCCGCGGCTGCCGGAGGCACCGAGCCCCGCCGCGGCCGCCAGCCCCGGCGCACCGAGCCCCCGCTCCACCGGGGCTGCTCCGGCAGGGATGGATCGTCGGTTTTCGTTTTCTACCTTTTTTCTTGCTTGTTTCTTTTTCGTTTATTTTTTTTTTTCTTTTAAAAATTTTTTATGCTTTTTAAAATTTTTTTTTAATAGGGCTGCTTTTAAATTTTTTTTTTTTTTTTTTTTTTTTTTTTTGAGGGTTAAGAAATGAGTAGATAAAATTAAACTCCTCGCGGTGCCATTAAATGGAACCCGGGATGCAAAACGCCGCGGCTGCGCTCGAAACTTGTCGGGGCTGGAGCAGCGGCTCGGCAGGGCCGGGAAGCGGGAGCGGAGGGCGGCGGGAGCCGGCTCAGGGCCCGTGTGTCCTTCTTTTCCAGGCTCCAGCCGGATTCCCCCTGGAAGATCCCGCGAGCCCGGGATGGGAATCTCCGCTCCTGATTGTCCAAACGCAATTCTTGTGCGATGGAGCCGTACGAACCAAGAATTGTGTCTGGACATCTGTAGCAGAGGTTTCACCTCCTCCGGCGGGGCTCCAGGACGGTTCTCGGGGCACAGGACGGAGGACGGACCTTCCCCGGGCCCGGGGCACGGCAGGTAACCGCTCCCGGCTGCGTCCCGGGGTCGGGGCCAGGATTTCAGGGAAACTAAGGAAGCACCAGAGCGGCTTCGCTCTGCTCGGCGCGGCCGAGGGTGCTCGGTTTTAATGCGTCAAACACCGGCCGGATCATCACCGGGACGGCCGGCCCCGACCGGGCAGCGCCAGGCAGGGACGGAGGGGCCGAGCCTCGGGTACCGGCGCTTTGCCGGGGCCGGTGGGGCCGCAGACCGGCGTGGCGGGCGGGCACTTCGGCCCTGCGGCTCCATCCCGGTTTATCTTTCTTATCTTTATTTATTTATCTATTTTATCATTGCGGCTTAATTCCATTTAACGTACTTCGGCGTGCGCCCGGCCCCCTGCACCGGGACACTCCGCCGGTCCTCCTGCCGCAGCCCCGGCTGGCCCCGGGCACACCGAGGCCGCTCCGACCGTGCGGCGTCTCCGTCGGGCCGAGAAGCGGCCCCGCCGCTCGGGCACCGGGCGGGCCCGGCGGAGAGCGGGTCCGGGCGGCGGGCACGGCCCTCGCCGCCGCGGCAGGCTCGGGGAGCCCCCGGAGCGGAGCAGCCCCCGCGGAACGGCGGCCGGAGGAAGGCTCGTTCTAACAGAGAGGCTTTATGAATGCACCAGCCAAACGGCTCGGCCGGGGCTGCCAAGGAAACCCAGGAGGAGGAGGGAAGCATTACAAGATCCGAGCAGAATTTCACCAAGAGCCTATCTAGGACAAAGCTGGAGGGGGAGAATGTTTTAAAAGGTTTTTATTTCAGAAACTTTTTGTTGCTCTTGTTGTTGCAGGATTTTGCTGTACCCCTCTTCTCCATCCCCCTGGCTTCCTTCATCTTCCCATTTCTAGCTTTTTTTAGCAGTGATTGACAGCTTTTACTACAGCAGGAGCTAAGCCACCTGGGTCTACCTGCACTATCGAGGGGAATAACAGCTCCTGGGGAAGGAACCCATCTTTATCTGAGCAAACAGCTGGGGGGCATGAGAACAGACAAGCCCAGCCTAAGGCAGAGGCAGGGTAGAGGAAGGGCAGGCAGCAGTGCTGAAGATGAACCTGCGTTTTCCCATTGTGCTTCAGTCCATTTCAAGCCACACGCCACGCAGGTTCCTTGTTCTTCAGCCAGCTTCTACCACCACCTGGAATCCCCTTCCACTGTCCTGGCCCAGCTAAGCTAAGGGCCAGGAACTCAGGGCAGAGAAGAGCCTTTGGCCCGAATGTGTCACTTACAAATGGTGTGAGCTGGACTCAAGTTGCTCTGGCTGGAATTGGAAAAGGCTGAATGTCGGTTTGTCACCAGCAGTGGGTTGAAGCTGGGGCTCCTCAGATGCAGAAGCATCATCGTAGGCTGTGGGTGCTTGTAGTTACGCAGGTTGTGGAGGGGTAGAGAGAGAGGAGTCAGTGAAGTCAGCTGAGGGAATCACTCTCTGCATCAGAGGAATTCCTCCGTCAGGCGCAGCGCGGGAAAGGCTCCTCGTGCGCAGCTCTCGGGTGCTGGGCCAGGCTGCCTGAGCAGGGCTGGTGCACCGGCGGCTGCCCCCCTCCTCAGCAGCTCCTGAAGATGGAGGGCTCCTTGAGCAGTACCTGGTGCAGAGCAGCAGTGAGAGGCACCGGCGAGCCCTCTGCTCCACGACAGCCGCGGCTCGGGCAGGAGCTGCTGCGGGGACCTCTGCATGCCGCTGGACCCGTGCCGGAACAGGTGAGCAGGGCAGGGGGAGCGCAGGAGCACAGGCCTGGTCAGGCACTCCTGGAAGCTCATGCAGCATGTTTCAGACCTGTTGGTGCCAATGCTATCCTCTCTGAGCCCATCCCTCTGCTCTTGCTGTAGCCTCCTGGCTGGCAGGGGCCAGTCTGTCTTTCTGAGGAAACCTCTAGAAAGCCAACAACACCCGTGCCCCAGCAGAACCGCACGCACCCACTTCCACAGTGCTCACGGGACTTCCTCAGGACACACAGCAAGAAGCCTCTCCCACTGACACAAAGGGTTAAAAGCCACTGACTTTCTCAGGTCTTGGCACTTTAACTGTGCATCTCCAGCCCCAGCCATTCTCCAGCCAGACTGCAGCTCCCACCTGCACAGAATGCAGTGCAGCCCGATCAATTCTGTCTATCACGGTGACAGAAAGATCATTTGCTGCCCTGATCACCCTGTGCTGTCTCAGGCCGGGTGAGAGTTTGTTTTCCCTCCAACCAAATCATTATAAATTGACATCATTCATGGGCCAGTACTTCACCCTGCCTCAGCTCTGGTACGAAAGCAGCATGAGGGATCAGAAATACAAAAAGGCCTATTTCTCTCCTGCTTCCTATAAATAAATATCATGACAAGGTGCAAGTCACTTCTGACTGCTCTGGAGCTGCCATATTTGCTACCCCATGGAAAAGCTAGTCAAGCCCCCTTTTGTTTCCTTGCACTCTCTCACCCTTGCCATGGTTGGTGCAGAGACTGTACCAACATTAAGCATCGTGCTAAAAGAATCCTGGTTCCCAGCACCACAACACCTCACTGCATGTTAAGACATGTTATCCTACCCAGGGTTCAGTACCCTCTTCCTCCTGTCAGAGAAAAACAAAGTCCCACATGCTGAGGTGCTCTCTGCTCGTTAGGGTACCTGGAAGTGCAGTCAGGAGAGGTGAAATAAGGACCAAAAGATGGATGCTGTTGTGATGGACAGAAGGCCGCAGGCTGGCGGAGCTTTATTTGGATGTCTAGAACAAGTGAAGGCAGTGGGAAGATGCAGAGACTGGACACAGGCAGTTCAACAGAGGTTTGGGTGGGTTAAGATTTTTTTTTGTATTGGTTTGGTTTTTTTTTTGTTTTGTTTTTTTGTTTTTTTTCTTCCCCGGGAATTTGGATGTACATCCTCTTTGTTTTTTTCAGGAGTTCACCCGCCGTGCAATGTTGAGATGAAAAGCACATTATCCTGGTCCTGGAGTTTATAATCCAGCTCACCCTGCAGGCCAAGAAAAAAAATGAAAAATTGCTTAAATGTCATTTCCAAATACAAGCTGCAAAGAGAAAACAGCTCATAAAAAGATGGTGAGTATTAGGGAGAGCAGAAGGGGACAGACTGATGTTTTCATCATAACAGAAGCAAAGGTGAGAGATCAGCTACAGTGCTGATGCTCATCACCCCACATTGCTTTCTGGACCAGGGTTTTGACAGAACAGGTGGTTGCCTGAGGCAGGGAAATGGCGAGGGGCTGTTGGTTGTCTGAGCACAACAGTGGGCTGAGAAGGGAAGACATTTACCAGGTGCCTGCTTGAGTTGAAATCTCCCTGTGGCCTTTACCTGCCAGGCACCACCTGACTTCAGGGAAGGTGGTTCTTGGTGGGATGTGAAGGTCTCAGGTGCCCCCCTGCTGTCACCCCATATGTTGGGGGACCTACCAGCAGCCAGAGGTGCAAAACCCAGTGCCAGAGACCAGGGGAAAAGGGTGATCTCTCTTCAGACCCGGTCTGGCTGATAAGACTCAGCAGGTTAGAGAGAGGCTCCAGGCTTTTGAACAGCCACAGTACAGGAGATAGATTCCAGCCTGCCCCTTCCCCCTCAAATATGAGATGCTTTGCTTGGGGCAAGAATCAGAAATAGCTGCTGTGAGAGCAACCACAGAAGAGAGAGAGCAATATTTTCAACAAAGAAAGTCAAACTGAAGGAGTACAGACCATTAGTTCCCAGTCTGCCTCGTTGATGAGCACCAAAATTCCTGGCCTCCTGCATAATAGAGAGAAATAATTAGGATACAGGGCTGCTAAAAAGCCCCACAAATAGTTAAGAACAAGGGATGTCACAGCACAGATCACAGGCTGGCTGCCTATAATGCCAAAAAAGGGATCCTAGCATGGAGGTAGAAACAGGTACAGTCTGTGCCCTTTCTGGATCAAATAAAGGGGATGCAGGAGCAATCCCAAAGCTGATTTGAATGGAAAGGCACCGTTCTGAGGATGCTCCAGGATGACAGCATTTCCGTACCATGCAGAAAAGCCAGGTAATTAAAACCCACACACGACAGGCGAGCGCAGAGAGCTCAGTGGGAAGGCAGGGAAAGCCATTCCGGTGCCCCTAGCAGAGGCACTGAACACCTGGGATCCACTCCAAGCCCCTGATTCTGAGCAAAGGGATTCCCCCTCTTTGATCTTCAGTGTCCTGCAATTGTCTCTCCTGTTACCAGGGGACCTGGCACACGCTTCAGCTCACAAAGATCCGTGACGAATGTTAAACACCCCCAGCGCCACCCCGCAGTCAGGGATGGCTTGCACAGCTCACTCTGCTCCATTTCTCTTGCCTTCCTTTTTTTTCCTACCCCCCCTCCACGAGACTGGCCCCATTTTGATAATAAAAATACATTTCCCAGAAGAAGTATTTGTTGGCATTTCTCAGAATGACTGCTTCAGTCCCAGTGATGTCAGCAGGGAACAGACAGACCTGCTAAAACTCCTGGAATTGAGGATACAGGTGCTGTTCTGTTCCAAGTGACAGTGACGAGAAAGTATAAATGGCCCTGCTTCATGTTTAAGGTTTAAAGATTTGGGGTGAGGGCTGCAAAAGATGCTCTCTGTGGACAGTGCAAGGTGTGGGTGGGATACCTCCCACTATCACTTAAGCAAATCCTGTGTTTTCATGGTCATTGACTTACTCAATAGGAAATCTGCCCCAGAGGAAAAACTGTGGGGATCAAGAGAGAAACACAAGGAGGATTCTTAACAGTTGTACTTACACAGATTCCCCTTGCAAAAATAACTCTGGTCGCTCTTTCAACAGATTCTGTTTGATCCACTTGAGCAGGTTTCTGATATCCCCTGGAAGAATGAAGGACAGGGTTTACAAACTAGCTGATGGCTCCCAGCGATGGCAGAGCAAGTGATTGTTTATCCATGAAAGAGCAGATGAGGAACATGCAGGATGGATGGGGATAGCTGCAAAGAAACTCACAGACAGTCCTGTCCCTGTGGTTTGGCAGAAGAGGTTTCCCACAGAAAACTCATCCCACAAAGAAGGAATGCAGTTCCTGCTGAAGCACCAATCTGGCAGCAGATTCCTGATGTTCAGGTCTCTGACACACCCCATACCCTGTGCATTATCTTATCACCCAACAAATTATGTCTGATTCCTTTGTGCGTTTAATTAGATTTAAAAAGTCCAAACAAGCAAGCCTAAGAACCTGAATGGAGCAAAGACAGACACTTTTGCATCAAAACCAGCACAAACTCTTGGAGACATTGGGAGCTGTGGGGCCCAAACCTGTCCATGGCCATGCATTAAACAGACAGGAGCTCACAGTTGCATTTTGGACACTTACAGCATCCCTCAGCATCACACCTGCTGCTGTGGAGTGTTCCCCATGCTGTGCCTGCTCCCTCCTTCTACACTTTATGCTTAGAGCTTCTTTATTAAAGCTCAGCCTTTATCTTTCCATTTCAGTAGGTGACAGGAAGGATTTGTCTTCATGTAAAAGGAGGAGGAGACACTGCTGGCGGGTTTTTATAGTATCAATTTTACTTTGTGAGGCAAAAACAATTTCTTTAGTGATAGTATCAGTTAATTTCCTATTGGAGAGGTGAGAAGAGACAGGGAGGGGGGGAACAATCCGTTACAGGGTTTAGAGAAGCTGACAAATTGCAAAGTGGAGTTCTCCTGCATTTGCCTCTATATTTCAGTGTTCCACAAACCACTTCATCATTCTGAATCCACAATCAGTTATTCTCCCGGGGCTCCTTTAAACAGCCCTTTGAAAGCCCCAAAAGAGTTTAGTTTGTTTTCAAGAAGCGAGGAAGCTTTCTGAAGGCACAAATCCACCAGTGAGGGCTGCAGCCCTGCTCCAGGAGAAGCAGGGATGGCAGGATGGGTTTCTTATGTGAGGTAAGCTCATTGCAGTCATGAGGTGTCTTTCCACATGTGTTTCTCTGAGTTAATTCACTCTGTGTACCATTCCCCATGTGTTTGTTTCATGGCCAGCAATAATATGTGCATTTGTAGTGGCTTGACTGAGCCCAGGCCTTACCCCAGGATTTTATGGGATCATGGATGTTACCCAGAGCCAAACTGGGGTTGTTCCAAATAATGTCACCCTCACTGCTTCTGTCACACCCAGGATGAACAGCCCTGGTGTAGACAGGTGCACATCAACTAGGCAATGGGGATATGTCCATCTGCAGCAGATGGGGGCCTCTTCTCCTGGGGAAAGGGGGAGGGGGATGCTCTGAGAGTCCCTCTGTTCCCCCTGCTTTCCCAGGGCATCGGTGCCTCCAAACCAGCACTCTGACCCCCAAACCCCGATCTCACCACAGGGCTGCCCAGAGCACAACAGGTATTGCTGCCTCCAGGCACTGGATCACTCTGATCTGGGCAAAAGGAGCTGCTTTGTGCCTCAAAACTGCCTGGTGAGCTGGATCACCTGCCTGGGGCCAACCCACAACTGTCTTGTAACCATATGTAGTTAAATGAACAAAATAGACCATTTTCTGCCTCCTTCCTAGCAACATGCACGGGGGACAGGGAGCACCACTAAGAAGGTGTGTGTATTTACATATACATATACATACATACATATATATATATGTACACACACACACACACACGTGCAGCACAGTGGTCGGTGAGCCATCAGAACAAGAGTTAACTACATTCACCTTCCCCTGAAAAATGCTGCTGCAACATCAAGCCCTCAGGATCTCACACCCAAATGGCTCCCGCTCTCCATCACCAAGAAATGAAAGCTGTAAAGGAAGGAAGATGGAGAGGAGCCTTCAGGAGAGGGAGGGGGGTGTGAAGGGGACACCAACCCCACTGCAGCATCGCCTGCGAGCTGTTTCATATTTATGCACTTGCAGCAGGGCACACAACAATGAGCTGTGCCATATACCATTCTCCTTGCATGGAATAAGCAGCCCTTTCCTCTGGGACCTTTCAGGAGAGATCATTTAAACAGAAACACGCTGCACTAGCTGGATAAAAGGCAGCCACCTAGAAGCAGTCTGGACGGAGGGGTGAGAGGACTGATTTATTCGAGGCTGAGCTGGAAGACTCCCTCACCCCATCTCCCTCCATAACAAATGTTATTTTCAGTCCCACCTGAGCCAACATACATTTATTCCTACCCAGAAGTCACGTACACACATACTGAAGAATTTAAAGAAGAATTTAAACAGTAGGGAAAAACCCCAGACAACTCTATGCATGCCTGGAGCTTGCCCACTCCAAAAGGTACAAAAATTAAGACCCTTTCTCCACAGCCAACTTTAAGACAATACTTTCATCTGCTTCATCAGCACTGAATTTTTCCACCCACCTTAATTTTTCTATGTGCTATACACCAATATTACTAGAACAAATCAATTATAAAGGAAGACAGATGACCACAGCCACACCAAAACTATCTCCCACAAGTAAGATATTGAAAAGGAACAACATTACTTCCATTGCAAGTGGTGTGTGGAGAAGCCATCTTGCAGCTCAATACCTCAAACAGCAGTCTGGATCAACAGCTCAGGACTCTGTGTTCTCATGATGGAAATAGTAAGAGGTAAATTATAGCACAACTGCCTATCTCTTACAACTGACATATGTAGTGTTCCTAAGACATTTTCTTTCTGATACTATACTATGGGTCTAACAGGTTTCCAGCTGCCTGGGCCAAGGATTTTCTATGCAAACAGCAGGTTCTCTACAGATGACATATAAAGAAGGAAAAAAATCTCAGCCTGGTCAGGCACCACATCTGCTGAGAAATTAAATCATCATTACAATGCAGCAATTTCACACTCGTGTTGGTTTGAAGCTGGCCCCCATCACAGAACAGAGGCATCTGCTTTGGCAGGAGCACAGCTGCACTACAGGTGCTGTGATTTGGCTGCAAAACCCACCATGCATTTTGGCTCCAGAGGGAGGTTCAGGTGAGAGCTAAGGCAATACAGCATTTTGCTCCAACATCACCAACTCCAACACAGCTCATCCCAGTAATGATGTATTTTTATCAATGCTGCATGGTCTTACTGAAATCTTTTTGGTAGCCTACTAGATTTCACTCACTGCAAACAAATATCACATCAAAAAATGCACTTAATTCTCATTAACTGTGTTCGCCCATTGGCAGCATCAGAGGAGAAGCAAGACTGAACCAGGCAAGGAAGTGGAAATATTCTCAAACTGCAAAGGAGGGACTGAAGCACATGGTAGGAAATCCCTGTCTTATTTCTACACAGAGACAGCTTCTGCTGCCTGTTCTAGCAGTACATCATCCCTCTCCAAATTCTTAGGAAAAAATAATCTAAAGTTAATTAAAAAAAAAAAGAAAACCTGACAATCGTTTGAGAAAACTGCTTAGTTCAAGTGCACAGATGGGAGCTGAAGCCCACAATATACGCAGAAAAGCGAAACACAATGCTCAGGAAAACGAGATGTGTGCTTGCAGTGACACAAAGTCATTGCCTTGTCACGCAAGAGGACGGGATGTAGAACTGCAGTGAGCCACACAAACCCCAACCTCGGCTCCTTTCAGCCCAGCTGCACCACAAACACTCCTGGAAGAGGCAGAACTGCACAGCCTGCTCTGTCCTCCTGCAAATCCTCCAAGGCCTGACCACCTGCATTGCCCCAACTGCTCCTTCATGAAGAATCTGCTGAGCTTCCTCTCCAACAGGAATGCATCTAATAGTCCATTCTAGCACTGCCTGGGCTCATTTGCACCCTCAAAAGCAGGGCTGAAATCCATAGATCTTTCCTAGCTCAATAAAACCTCCTGGGCCTGACAGATCCATCAGTGACAAGTCAGAAAAGAGGGCACTCGCTGTGTGCAGAGAGGACCCAGGTGGTTCAAGTAAGAAACACCAAGCTGGGCGTTGCACTAGAAGGATCTCACAATGAACTGAAAAAGGTGCAGAAACATGGAAGGATTTTGTGCAACCCTGCTACCAGCTGACATGGACACACAGCCCTTGGCTCCCAGGGAGCTGCACAGGTTGCTCATAGATTCACACACACTGTGTCCCCCACCTTAAAATCCACATAGAAACTTGCACAAAGCTTCGAAAGGCACCCAGAAGGTGTAACTACACCCATTTTCTTGCCTTGGTTGCAGAACTGGGAGATTATTTCAGGGAAATAGGGGATCCCTCTAAAGGCTGAACCATGGAAAATTCCCTTCTGGTCTGCAGTAAATAAGATATATGTGGCACTGGTCACTAAGGGGTCAGTGCTGCAGCAGCACGGCGCTTTCCCGGGCCGCCTTGCGGACACCTCCCTGTGGGGTACCATTTCTTTGACCCAGAATAAGATCATTTATCATACTGACCATGGCTGAGCTCCAATTTGCTGAGGTCACTAACTCTGGACGAGTGCTGCTCCACCCACATTCTCAGCCACCGGCCTGTAACCATGACAAAGCCCCTTCCCTGCCGCTCCTCTGCCATTATTCCCCCTGCCTGCGTGGAAATGTATGGAAAAACAATTTGTATGTCCCTTTCCCTGCTTAAGCAGCTTGTTTTTAAAACAGGCAAACCAGCTCCCAGTACCTGCTGCTCTTCCAGGTGCATGACTGCTCTTTGCTTTTGGATCTGAGCAGACCCTCCAGGAATCTGCTCTCTAAAAGAGCTCAAGACCAGATCTGAGGGATCCTTCCAACTCCTCCAGCCTCCCATCTGATATGCAAATCACTCTCTGAAGCAGACCATGGTGTGCCATAAACTGCAGAAGAAGACCTGGAATGGCTGATATAAATGGAGTCATAGGCAAGTGGATTTGGTATTACGCAGAGTGAGCAGCCAGGCAAATTTTGCACAAGAGTAAAATCCATTTTCTCTGACAAGTGCACAAGCCAATCCTGCCACACACTGGAATGGGCAGTGATTTAAGTACTAGGGAAGAAATTAGGGGGTAACTAATTAGGGGGTAACAGGTATAAGAGAATTGCAATTGTTGCTCTCATCTGTTCTTGTCTGCTACAAATGAACACCAAGGCCTTGGCTTCTGTAATTTTTAATTGCTTTAAGACGTCTTCTTCTTGCTTCTCATCTAGAAGAACAATGCTCTTCTTAATTTTCTTGTGTCCACAAAACAGGAAAGGATCACAGAGATCTTTCACAGCCTTCCTGTCAGCAGCGAGGACTCAGATCCCAACTATCACCCAGCAATTCTCAGCCCTGAGGTTTTAATCACAATGCTTATGAACTGGAGAGGAGCTGCTTGGGATCTTCCACTCCCCACAGATTGCTGGTAGGAAAATACAAGTTCAAGGGATCTTGCTAGCCAGCAGCAAGCCTCCAGATCCATCAGCTCCCATGACAAAAACAGCAGCTTCTAGCTGATTCTCAGGGTAAACCTAATCCCTACTCATTTCCAAAGTCAGAGCATCTAATCCCATAACACCCAACGCTATTGTCACTTCAGGCTTCCCCATAAATGCCAGTGCACCAAACTGTCTCTTTTAATTAGGATCACAGACCACTAGTGTTGGCCAGGGTCTTGCCTCTCGTTCAAAATTGTCAAAGGAAGGAGCTGAGAGAGCCTCAAAGACTATTGCCCCAGCAGCAAAGTACCAGCCTGGGGATCGCAGACATTAAAAAAAGCATCCCCTTAACAGGTCCTGTAATTTTATCCCTCTGCCAGCACAGAATTATTCTCAACAAAAGACCATCCTGAGCCTTGCCTGCTCTGATTTTAAGAGGCTTGAGCACTGTAGACCTGCTACCAAACCCCAAGGAGACTGTGCCATGGTCTAATAGTTTTTGCAGTCAGGAATGTTCCACTAATGCACTAAACTCCCATTTCTTCATTCCTCCCTATCAATCTATACTAGATGATATTGCATCATGCTGGCTATAATCTGTCCTTCTCAATGATAAAGGAGATATCCCACCTCATCACTTTTCCATTCATTTATCCTGTTTAACCTTGAATGTTACTGGTTAATTTTTTTTAAGCTCTCAGCAAGACAATTCAGAGAATGCATTACTAACCACCAGTGTAAAGCTTTGCCAAAACCCAGCAAACTGAAATTTCCCTTCTCTCCTATTTTCCTGGTTTCTGAGTTTTGGGTGTGTACACAGGCACTGAGGGCTGAAAATGAAAACCTTATTGCTATTAAAGAGACATCACAGAGTTGATGTGCAACCCTGAACTATGGAGGAAGGTGGCTGCTCCTGCCAGAGTGAAGAGGGATTCCCTGGCAGCCTGGCACTGCTCTGCACACAGCCAGCCTGGCTGAGGGAATTCCCTGGGCTGGGCTTTCCCTGGCACTGCCAGCTGGATCAGAAAATGCCTTGAAGTCAAATCCTTGCCCCCCTCCCAGCTTGGCTGGTGGCTGTGTCCCCTCTGGCTGCTGGATGAGTCAGTGTCTCAGCTCAGCTCAGGAAACTGCCATGATTTTATTCCTCTAAATACAGAAATCGCCTCTCATTTTTGGGCTCAGATCTGCTTTGCTATTATTAGGCTTTCATACAGGGCCAAGCACCATTAAACCGATTCCTGTCCACCCAACCCAGCCACCCCCACAGATATTCCAAGCTCCTCGGTCTTACTTGAAAGGGAAAAAGAAAGGGCCAGTGAGATGATCAGGGTGGAGGAGGAGGGGGGTAAGATTTACAAGTGAATGGAGGTAAGAATGGAGCAGTTTGTGGGATAAAGGGGCTGCGGAGGGAGCTTTACAGATGTGCAGAGGGACGGCGGGCTCATTGTTTAATTAAGCAGAAAGTGGCTCTTTTGAAAAGCAATTTTGCACAGGAGCTCTGAGCTCAGCAAACAACTCCTGCGAGTGAGGGCAGGAGGAGAAAGGAACAGCTGGCCCGGAGCCGTGTGAACCGCATGCTAAGCGGTTTAAAGGGCCCGGATCCTCCTCCCCAGCCCTGCTCCGCTGCCACCCTCTGAACAGCGCTGTCAGCACAGCAAATCCCACCAAGAGAAAAGAGCGAGAGGGGGGGTGGGACAGAGGGGTTATCCTGCTAGGTGTCCGCACTGCAATACAGCGGCTGGGAAGAAGGGTGTAACAGCCAGGCTTTGTTATCCCAGGGATTTGGTCACACACAAGAGCTGGTTTCCCAGTGCCTGGGAAGCTCCTTCCACAATGAGTTGGGATGAGCTGATCCCGTAAAGCGGCTCCACGGCCTCCCAGGAGGGTGATGGGACTGCTCCTGTGAGGACAAGCGTTTATTTCCCTATTCCCTCAGGCTGGGACGGGGACCTGGAGCTGAGCCCCACGCCAGAACTGCTCCATCGCGGCAGCGCTGCGGCATCGCGACAGCTGCGACTGCAAACACTGCTCACCCCGACTGCTGGCAGCAGCCCCAGGGCTGAGCTGGTCCAGCCTGAGCCCCCACCCTGCACAACCCACTGAGCCCCCTTCCCTTCCCACCAAATCTATAATTTCCTGCCTAAAAGAGATGCACGAGTGGGATGCACGAGGAGGGAATAACCCAAGTCCTTTGAGAGCTGCAAGTACCACACACTGCGGTTAAAAAGATTTGACTGTGTGAAGTTCCACAGATCTATGGGGGCTTTTTTACCATTCTTCTAATAAGCCTCTACATTAGCAAATATATTTTTATTCTTTCTTTGGAGCAAGTTTTAAAATGTTAGGAATAATAAACAGAGCAATAAAAGCACGCCAGAATATTAATGACTCAACTACGATGTACTACCCAGCATCAGGCACTTACCAACAGCCAACGCCAACTGCTGATCTGGATTTTACAGGTTCTTTTGGTCCAGCACCCCAGTCAATGCTGAACACATGCCATGCTGTATCTTGTATCTGCCTGCAACATAGGTCTGATCTCTCAGGATCCCCAGGCTCTTTTCCCAGAAGATAAATACTCCCAAGTCCCCAGCAGTCCTCCATGCTGTGCAGAACAAGGTCCTTGGAAAGCAAAGCTCTCGAGGAGCACACCACGCTCTTCTCCATGGGGATTCAACATAAGCAGTATTTGGCAGATTATTTTAATTTTCCCTCTTAAAAAAAATCTGTTTGGCAGTGGGCTTTTTTTTCCCTAGAGTTTTGGTAAAGGGAAACCACAAACAATTACCAAAACACGCTGATTAATAATTTAACCTTCCAGACTTGTAAAGTGCCAAAACACAGTGTGAATTTTTGATTAGCCCAGAAGGTCCCAGTGAGCACCAGTGAATCTGCTGCTCCAAAAACACGAGTCCCACCATTGAAGCCACATGAGAAGTTGGAATTCAAAGGTTTGTGACAGCAGCTGAGCTGCCTGCAGCACAAGTGCCAGAGACTTTACACACAACCCCAACCTCTGGGTACAACATCCAGAAGACAGCACAGCAGAGAGGTTTTGTAAGCACTCTTCATCTGATGATGCAGCTGAGCTAAACCTGAAATGACCACAAGGGTTAAACAATGCCAGTGACTTCCTACCCTTCCAACAGCATCCATGCAACTCACATGGCCAAGACAAATCCACCACTGTGAGTCCCAGCGAGATGGAGGAAGGAGCTCCAGCATCACTTGCAGAGCTGTCATACAATGATCTATTTGATTACTGAACCACTTGGTTAAATTACTGTGGCTTGTTTCAGGAGGAGGCTGCCAATATACATTTTCAGTTTTTAATCTAGGCTTTCTCTCTTTTATGCTCCATTGTCTCTAATAGCCTCTTAGATGCTTGAAAATAAAGTTGATTTCCCTGCCAATTTAATCCTCTCTCCATGTGACAAATATCGTTATTCCCCCAGCTGCTTTCTCCCACACACACTGTTTTTATGCAGAAGAAGCCAACAGGGCACAATGCCTTTAGATCCTCAAACAGCATTATCAGTGAAATCATCAGGATAGCCAGAAATTTGGGACAATGTTCTTGTTTAACTTGAGGTTTTCTTTCTGCAACAGCTCTACAAGATGACACAGTCCTGCACAAAGTGTGGCTTAGGTAAATCTGCTGTCTATGCACATACATCACACCTTTCTAAGTTCCCACTTTGGCAGCAACTTCAAAATGCAGGCTGAGACAGCTCCACTTTGAAAATAAAGAACTGCTATTTAACTGACACCAGGATACAAAATGCCCCTTGGATAATAAAAATAGGTCCTGCCACATGGCTGTATCCCTTGTGGCTTGTTCCTGTCCCATTTGCAGCTTTCTTCCTCCTGCCTTTCCCAATCCCTCCAGGAGCCCAACTTCAAGCATCAGAAGAGGACAGAGAATCAAATCTTGAAAAAGTTATCTGGATCTGGAACCCACCTACTTTCCATCTAGTGCCTGTTACCAGGAAAAAAGAAATGACCACAGAAAGGGTTTGCTCAAGTAACACTATAATTTAAAGAACACTGACTGCCCCTACCAACTACAGAGCACAGCTTGTTTTATTCATGTAAATATTTGTAGGCATTTCTTCATATCATTTTCCACCTCCCTTCCCTTCTGGGATATAAAAAAACGCCTAAACAATTGAAATATAGGTGGGCCCCATAACCCAGAGAGAAACAACTGTTCTGCAAAAAGGAGGACAAAGACAAAAATAACCTAGAAAAAAGGAAGAGTAGGTAAGAGAGGCCAAAATGGCCAAAAATAAACTTGGCAGCTAATGAAATCACTTAAAATGGGGTTAGAAGTGCAGGTCTTCAAGCAGTGTTCATACTACAGGTCTTTCCCTGGAGAATTCAGTGATGGACATTCAGGGTAAGGTAAGCAACAGGATGTGCCCAGTATAACTGAGCTGTTTTATTTCTCTAATCATTGCAATTCTGGCTGCATGAGGGCAGCAGGGACCTGGCTATACATATCTTTATTTACCCAGAGATAGGAGAGTTAAAATTTCTTAGTGTGAACAAGGGAAATACATGGCATTAGGAACAACATAAAATTTCAATAAAATTATTCTTGTTTTCTAATATTATTCAATTGATTCCTCACCACTACAAGATAATTGTCTTCTGGAGGTATTATGAGGGGTGTTTCCAGTAATCCTTTACTGGATTGAAAATGAAACCTCCCTGACAGCCAAGGCACAAGACAGCAACAAACCAGGGGAGTTGACAAGGGGGTATAGTGCCAGTGCTGCCACTCCTGCCACAGGGATAGCAGAGTCTGGAAAACAAGGCAGTGGGAAAAGCTGGGGGCAATAATGTGTTAGCTGAATCTGGAATGAATCACTGGAGATCATGAGTTTGAACCCTGAGGCTGAGACAGACCCTCAGGGAGAGATATATTCCCTTAGGATAAATGCAGATCCTACTAAGGCTGCAGAAGTCTTCCCAGCAGCTTCAAGTGGGAATGGATCAGGCAACATAAAACTGCACTGCTGACAGCCATTGGGCTGGAAGAATCCCTCTGTGGGATTAACATCCTCCCCTCCCCTGGCAGAAATAAACATCTCCTGTAATAACCCATTTTTCTTCAGCATCTGATCATGGTTTGAACACCACCAAAACAATGGGCATTACTGGGTACTTTAAATTTGCAGAGCACTGAAGAAAATTATGCTCTGGCCCTCAAGTTTATAAAGCAACTATATGAGTGTTTTAGCATTTCTTTGCTACCTTTTATTTAAGACTCTTAAGTGCTTCAACAGTGCTGGAATTTAATGCTGAATTCTCTTGTGATCCATGAAAGTATCCCTAGCAACAGGGGAAAGTTAAGCAACATGATTAAACTCACAAAGCAAATCAGCATCAGGTCATGTTTCAGGAGCCTTAGTCCCATCCTTAACCACAAGATAACACAATATGCAGTATTCCTATTATATTTGAATTACACATACGTATGTCCAAGCATCAAAAGCACTTCTACCAATCTCTAATTACTTCCAGGCCCAGCAAAAAGATTTCAGGCCTGGGGGCTGCCAGCACCTATATTATGGTATCAGCCATTTGTGAGATATTGGTTGCTAAAATTCCCTCATGGCTTTGTGTTATTTTGGTTTATAATCCACTCCAAGAGCATAAAGCAGTGCTATCTAGCTGGAAAAATTCAGAACATACCTGTGGCAAAATTACATTACAACTGAAGTATGCACACAACTGAGTTACTGCAGCACTGCTCAGTATTGATATTCCAAATTGCAAACAAGGAATTGTGACTGTTTATCCCTTGAACACTAAAGTCCTGGTTTTTATTGCAGGGAAGGCCATGGGCAGGATCCAGCATCCTATCTGAGCATTAGGTTTACTGTTTCCAATTGCAGAGTTCATATTAAAATTATCACATTTACTTGAAAGGTCAAATGAGTAGATAAACAACATTTATGTTAAATTGCTACACACTCCCTCACATATCTATACACCACATAAACACACACACACACACACACACACACACACACACACACACATATATATATATATATATATATGCCTCTTGGAAACCTCAGAACAGGCAGGGAAAAATCAGGAGGAGAGAGGATGTTATTGGTGGTTTCAAGTACCAAGAAAGACAAAGATAGACTTGATGGAAACATCCAGAGGCTGTTGTCTATCCAGCAGGAGGGAGGCAAAAGTCTTAAGGAAGGACTTGATTAACAAGTGCTTAGAAGACAGGAAAGACCTCAGACTTTGAGAACTAACCCCTGTTTGCCAAGCTGCCTGATCCATGGCATGTGTGAAAGAGCTTTTAAAATACTTTGATCTGTGCTGGCAACTCTAAGTGCTGTACAAACCAGCTTTGTTTCATGTGTTGTTACTCTGTGAAGTTATCCAACAGGTTCTGATACTCACAAGGCTCTGGTTGGCAGGGCAAAGTCACCTGATGCTTTTTGACACCATCGAATAAGAGTTCTGCACCACCTCTGAAATAAAAACAATGAACCACTGAGATGTTGCTTTATTGTCAAGAGAAGGCAGAACAAAAGAGGCAATTTACATAGATGCCACAACAGAGAAAACAAATGACACAGACTATATTTAGCACAGGATTCCCTTTGTCTTTTTTTTTCCTGTTGCAAAGCAGAAGTCCACAGGGGAAGCTGCCAGCTCCCAGTGCCAACACAGAGAGGAGGCTCTGCTGTGGGCCAGAACCCCACGGTGCCAGGCATCATCCAGTGGAATGGGAGGGTGGTTCCCATCTCCAGGAGCTCCCAAGCCTCTGTGCAGAGCTGCTTCCACCCAAACAACTCTACAGCCACCACACTCCATCCAACACTGCCCAACCCCAACACCTGCTGGCCAGAAATCTCAAAAACTGAGCATCCTTCTGGAATAAATATTCCCCCAGTTTCCAAGTGTGAACACACAGAAAGGGGAAATGACTCACATGAAGTTACAGAGCAAGTCAGAGCCAGCAGCCTGAGAGTGCTGGCAGCTCTTTCTTGATCTACCCACTACAAAGTGTCCCAGAGAGGGAGACTTGACTGGGAGAAGCAAGTGATGAGGGTGACAAGGTAAAATAGAAATAAATACACAATTTTCTTCCACTGAACAACCTGATGTTCATTCCCTCTTCTGACACTTGAATACATTAGGGAATGCTCTCAGATAACAACTGATGGCCTCTGCAAGCACAGGAGATCAGGTGTGAGCAGGATGTGAGAGGCTGGCAGGCAAAGGTGCTGCTCCTCACGCTGGAAAAGAACAGGATTTGAATTGGGTCCAGGCACCTAACCTTAGGCTCTTCAAAAGATTAATTAATTCTTGTAATTACAGCTTAGAAGCCTCAGCAAGCTTCTCACGTCTATCCTGTTCTGGAAAAAGTACAGTTGTGAAAATCTTGAACTTTACCAACATCAATCGTTTTCCATGATATTGGGGGGCCACAGGCCAAACTAAGATTATAAAACTTTTACCATGTGAGTAGGGACATGGATAATAAACACAAAAGCTACTTTAAGTTACAGGACACAGCAGCAGAGAGTGTGAGCTTTTGCCTCTAGACTGAACGCTACACTGGCCGAAGTTTTAACAACTAGAGAACTCTTAAAAAACCCAGTTCACTTAATATTAAACTGAGATAGAAGAATGACCAACCCTTTTTTAAAGGGCATAAAATTGTGGCAAAATGTTCTTCCAACTTAAATGCCAATTACTTTGGAAGAATTTTCTTGTCAAGTTACTTTCTGGGAACTTACTGGTGCCTCTCTTCCCTTGGAAACCATCATAATAAAGAGAAATATTTAAAACGAGCAATCCCCACCTAAGTATCAACAAAAATACTTCCAGAAGTTATTAAGTTCCTTTAAATTCAATATCTAAAAATGCCACAGTAGGTTTTCTTGGCTCTGCAATGGCAGAGCACAACAGAACCCTTGTTATGCCTTCAGCAGCATTACTTATATGCAGCAGCTCTCCTAAAGAGCACTCTGTTGGTGTTCTTCCACCAGCTCACAACAAATAGTTATCTCAAAATTGAAGCAGTGATTATTAACATGAGCCGAGATTCATGCAAGGGAACAAGTCATAACAATTATATGAAAAACATTTTTTCATGTAACGAAAACAAGGTCACGCTTTGTTACAGCGGGAAATGTAGATTGCAAGATAAGGTCCTTCTGTAAGGCGAGAGCTGTGGGGAACTCAGCTGTGGTTCCTACATAGAGAGCTCATTTATGCATTTCCAAGGGAAGCAAAAATGCATCTCACTCTTCTGGGAAAATTAGGAGAGTTGCTGCAGCTGGAAGCGGGAAAGATAGAGGGAAGGATTCTTAAGGAGGAGGGTATTTAAAGGGTTATGGCATTTCTGTGTTCGTGAAAGGGTGGGAAAAAGCGAATAAATAGCAGCCTTTTAGCTTCTGCTAAAAGGAGGCTTTAACGAAATAACACAAGTATTTCCACAAATATGCACAGCTTCCACTGCAAATGCTTTAAGATCCCAGGGCCAGAGCATGAGCAGTGCTGATATTACAGCAGCAAAGGCCTGGAAACTGAAATGCTACAGAGTGAGAACCTGGCAGCTTTACAGACCTGACAGGGCTCAAACACAAAGCACAGTGAGGGCACACACAAACACACAGACAGCGCTCAGGAAAAAAAAAAAAAAAGCCGAGAAACGAGGGGGAGGTTTTCATAAACAATTTTAATAATTAAAACAAACCCTAAACAACTCAAAAAGGTTGAAAGAGGTGAAAGAAAAAGAAAGGCCTGGCACAGGACGTTGACAGAGACGAGAGCGAGGCCCGGGGACAGACGGGCAGACGGCCCGGCCCCACGCTGCGGGCACCCTCCGGCAGTGTCCGGTCCCTCCCGCCGATCTCCGCTTCCCGGGCTCCCGGCGGCGGCCGCTCCCGCCACCCCGGCCCGCGGCCCCGTGACAGCGACCCCCAGGCCGCAGGCAGCGGCCGCCCCATCGCGCTGCCGCGGCCGCCTCGCCGAGGGGCCGGCCCATCGCGGCCCTGCCGGCCCTGCCCTGCCCTCCGCCCGGCCCCGCCGCCCGCGCTCACCCGAACTCCACCTGCAGCGACACGGGCGCCGCCATCTTGACGGCGGCGGCGGGAGGGGCGGGCGCGCCGGAAGTGCCGCGGGAGACTTCCGGTCCCGCCGTGCCGCGCCGGCTGCGGCCCCGGGGCGGCCCCGGGAGTGCCCGCGGCGCGGGGCCGCCTGCTCCTCTTGCTCCCCTCTTCTTCCTCCCTGCCCCTCTTCCTCCCCCGGAGAAGCTCCCGCAGTGCGGCCCGCGCCCCCGGTGGTGTTATTACCGAGTTGAGGCTTTGCCGCGCACGGAGCCGTGCTCGGAGCCCCACGCGCGGCCCTGTTCGCTCAGAGCACTTGGGCTGCGCAAAGGCAGCAGCTGCGGATGGGTTTCCCAGCGGGGGTTTTGCAGCAGCAAAGCTGCTACAACACAAGAAGTTCCACCTCAGCGTGAGGAAGGACTTTACACTGAGGATGGCAGAGCACTGGAGCAGGTGTCCGAGGAGGGTGGGGAGTCTCTGCAGACATCCCAAACCCATCTGGATGTGTTCCTGTGTCACCTGCTGCAGGTGACCCTGCCTTGGCAGAGGGGTCTGACTGAATCCCTCCCAACCCTACAGTTCTGTGACTCTGTGATGCCACCCTGCTGCCTCGCAGCTCCCCGTGACCAGAAACAGCTGGGTGATGCTAAGGACAGCTCCTGTCACCACCGGGAAGATGCAGTTCTGCATTAGGGGTGGCTGTTCAGCATCCCCTCCTGCTCGGGCAGCCCCTACCAGCCAGCCCATCCCCACGGCGCCAGGCACCCCCAGCACAGCGTTAAACAACGCGGCTCACATCTGTCGCCTGTTTGTTTTCCCCTCCTGTCCCCAGAGAAGGCCCATGTACACAGGCAGAACGCAGCCACGGCGGTGACAGCTGGGCTCTGCTTCTCCCCCACAACACGGAGCTGCACAGGGGCAGCACTGGTAGAAAAGCTGCAGCCTCTTAACCCTCCCTCCACTCAGGAGGGTTTGGGATTAAAAAATACATGTACCATGTGCACACATGCACACAGAAATGTAATAGCTATGCATATACATGATGCATTATGTGTAAGGGGCATAAATTTACACAGACAGATTGCTCTTCGTTTATGCTAACGGGGGTCAGAGTACGCCTAACCCCGGGAGCAGAAGGTGGTGGTGTTTGTAATGGCCTTTTGTTCTCCGAGGAGATCATTCTCTGGGCTGGGCCCCAGGAAAGGCTGGTCCCTCCGGCAGATGAATGCTGCCGTCGCTGCCGGGGTTACGTGATGGCAGAGGCGTGAAGCTGTTGACCGTGGTCTTCATCCAAAAATTCCAGCTGGATTTTATGTATCTCTAAATCCCAAGGTTTTTGAGTATCTCAGAGATATGGCCTGGGATCGAATTGTATGGAAAAGCGGCTGAGGAAAGGAGCCTTCAACAAAAATCTTTACTTCAGAAATGAGTGAATCATTCTATGTTCAGAGGATCTAGTATTCTTGATTCCAGATCAGTGTTTGCAGTTATGGTTTTATATAAGCTATTATTCTTGCTCCCAGAAATCATTTATGAGGCCAAATAAAAGCCGAACTAGCTCCTAAAAGAATCTTGATTCCTGACTTACACAACAAAATGGTACAGATTTAGTGTTAGTACCTCCCTGGAAAAGCAAAAATAAATTACAAGAAAGGGAGCAGTAATCATAAATACCAATTTGGCTCATTCAAGCATTCAAAGCTGGTTACTATTAACAATTGTCCTGGACAAAAAGTGACCACATGAGATACAGGGACGTTTTTATGGACATTTTATACGTGGGAGACGAATGAGTCCTGTCTCCATGCTGTGCACTGACATCAGAGCACCACAAATTCTCTGGGATATGTTTGGGATGGGGAAACTAAGCACACAATCTCCTGAAGAAAACGTAGTGCTGCTGTTGTTGAAGTGCTGTAAACACAGACAGTGTTTGATAAACAGGTACACAAAACCCGGGTAGCTGCGCTGCTCTCTCGGGTCACTGGGGCAGGGGGCTGCTGACCAGGGGCTCCGGCTGCTCCCGTTCCCCTCCCACACAGCCAACTGCAAAGGGAACAGGTTGGAAATTGAGCCTGGCAATGAAGAGAGGGTTAATTTCTTTTGTCTCATTCCCATCTTCTGTCTTTTTCCCTGCCATTTGCACGCTTTCTCTCTCTCCTTGAGTGCAGAAGGAAGATACCTCCATTCCTCCACTGAGGCTTTATCCTGGAGGAAATGTGTTAGGTCGCCATCACATTCTAGAGGGAAACGTAGCTTATAAATAGAGCAGGGCCTAGCGTTACGAGGAAACATTTTATCAGAGAGCCCCGAACTGACGATTCAATTATTTTTCAATAAAACATCAGGGGAATGCGCAAACAGCTGCTCGCATCCTTCCACACAGCAAGTCAAACTTCAAGGGGAACAATAGCTGGCGAAAGGGGAGCCATCGCGGAGGCGGTGACAATGGGTTTCCTCACTCGGGGCTTTGTTTGATTTCGTCTCAGTTCTGAACTCCCTCCGCCGGGAGAAAGGCGAGGGGGTAGGACGGGGAGAGAGGGAAGCAGGCAGAGGGGAAGGAGGGTCAGTGGGAGTTAAAGCCTTTTGCAGCCTTTCTCTCCCATTCATGTGGTAATTGGGTGTCAAGCAGAGATCAGTAAGATGGAGCCCGGCCTCTGTGCCCGGGTTAAACTGCAGCAGAAAGAAAGCGGGAGCTGAACCGATGGAGGGCTGAATGTCAGGAGGGCGGGAGGAAGCGCCTCTCCCCCGGGAGCCCTTCTGCCGGGGTGCGGGGCTGGGGCGCCGCTTCCCATTCAGGGCATCCCTGAAAGCGGCAGACAAAGCGGGAGGGCGTCCGAACAATGCCGCACCCCCGGCTCTGCCTTCAATAGGGAGCTCTAAACAGGCGTTTAACCTTCAGAATAGCTGAAAGTGATACTCAAAGCTGAGGGGGCGGCTCGCCCGCCGCTGTTAGCCTCTTCCTGCGGCCGAGCCGGCGGCCACTTGCGCGGCCGGGGGCAGGAGGAGGCTCGGGCTGCCCTCACTTCCTCGGGCCCTTGGCACAGCGCTGCCGGGCCCCGGGCAGGTCGTGCGAGGTGTCACCTCCAGGGCGGGATCAGGGCACAAATCCTCTCCGGGCCCTGCTCCGCACCCTCAGGGCTGTGACAAGGAGGGGGATGCGGCACAGCAGGGGTCATATCCCACTTCGCAAGCCTGGGATCATCTGTCGAGGGATCAGGGAAGATCCGGGCAATGACCCACATCCTGAGCAGGAATACGTTCTGGACTTGGATAGCATCAGCACCGCCTGCAGTTCCTGGGGTTGCCAGCCTGTACTGCATGGTCTCAACTGCCCAAAGCTCTCCCAGAGCCTGGCATGCCATGATTTCGTGCCTATGTCTGGACTTTTAGTGAACCGGATAAAAGCAGACCAGGTTACTTTGGAAAGTGGATTTGCCACTGAAATGGCCCAGGCTCAAAAAAAGCAAAGCAGGACCCATCCCTGCTCCCTGAGCCTCACTCAGCTGCACAGTACAGACATCCCGTGCTGTCCAGGAGCTCAGCAGCAAACAGCCCTAAGGACATTCTTTTCCCTTCTGAAGCCTCTCTGCTTTGGGAAGGAAAGCTGCTGTCCCTTCCCTCTCAGGCAGTATGATGACATCTTCACAGACCATCCTTTTGGTGGAATCTGTGGCCACACAGTCGCTCCAAACTGGAGAGGGAGAAGCCACTCCTGGCCCTGCTCCTGGTTACACTGGAACCACTCAGGGGAATCAAGTATTTCCATTTCTAAAGAGTGCACCAAAGGATAGTCTCTTCTTTAGTCCAGGATATTTCCCTGTCACTGCTTAAAGGCAAAGCCAGCTCCCCAGCGTGCAGAGGAGCAGGCAGCTGTCGTTGTTTGGGAAGGCTCTGGCACACCAAGAGTGGCAGGAGGAGGGTGGAGAGATGCAGTGTTAAAGACTGTCGCAGACTTTGTCAGCAGCAGAAATTAATTTCACCCAGAAAGGTTCTGAGCAACTTGTGAAGCCCTCATGTGCATTAAGGCTAAAATACACTCCAGTTTTGCACACTAAGCATGGCCTGGCTGGGCTGGACCTAGAGCAGACCAGAAAAAAAAGTTGCCACATTTTTTTCTTGATATATTGTCACTGTTGAGGACACAGGGTCTGGGAGAAGCAGTGATCTCCATGGGGAAGAGTACATTTGGTTTGTAAAGCTCTTTGGCTTTGCTTAAATTAGCAGTTTGATAATAATCCTGGAAAGGATTTTAATGTTTTCTTAACCTCATGCAAACAGAATTTTAAGTGTTTTAATTAAAACAGAACAATACCTCATACTTTATGTATAGGACTTTTATCTACATGCAGCTGTTGAGCCAGACTAGTGCATTGATCAAAGGGGAGGGATGTCTCACAAGGTGTCTCTAATCATAGAGGATTCAATTAGCCTCTTTCTTAAAACTGCACAAATAAAAAGATACTTTAAAAAATCAGACTATGATTAAACACTGGCTACTTCATTCCAAATACCTCCCTGCTGGAAGTGTTGTGTCTCGGCATGGAACCCAGGCTCAGCACCACACCTGCACTTGTATTTCTGGGCCAAGAGCTGCAGGGACACTTGCAATAAACTTCATTTTTCCAGAGGAGCTGTGACTTTAGAAAGGCACCAGGATTTCAACTCAAAGCTGACAGCCAGCAGAAAACCTCTAATTGGTGTAGCTGGGTGTTTCAGGGAATCTTGAAGCACTGCCAAGTGCAACACAACCCTCCTCAGTCAGGACAAACACAGCGCCAATGGTGAATGGTCCCCAGGCACCAGATCTCCAGAGGGGACCAACCCCCCACACCAGGCTCGCTCCTCAAGGGGGGCTCCTCTGAGCATAACTCAGAGCTATGAACACACGTCCCTGGGGCTCCCCTCTCCCTGGGAAATCCTCTGGCACAGAGGTGTGTGTGGCACGTGCACGCCCCAGCCCTCCGGCACAGCCCTGCAGGTCTCCTCTATCAATGGGCTGTGTACCAGAGCCCTCTGTCATGTCTGCTGAGCTCTTTCCCAGTGACTCAGCACCTTCCACCTCCCCAGAGCAGGAGCTCTCACATCGGGGGGACCTCATCCTGCTCCTCTTGCCTGAATTCTGCAGCTCCTCCTCCTCACAGCCAGCCCAAAATACAGGGCTTGGGGTGAGCTCCTGGCTGTGCTCCAGCCAGGGCCCAGCTCCTGACTTGTGTAGGCACCAGCAAGGGCTACACCCTGCTCCTCTCACAGGCCTGTAATTTCCATCCATCTCCAAAACCCAACAACTCAAGCCAGTCTCTGTTTGTAACAGCCATATTTCCATAAGCTCCCAAAGCTATTCACATCTGCATTTAACAGGCAGTGCCCTGAATGCGTAATTTCCTTGGTGGGCTTTTTTAACCTACCCTGCTCTCAGACAGACAGAAACACAGTGCTGAGTTTTGCCCTGCAACCCCTCTTTCTTCAGCACAGCCATTTCCTGCAGGGAGGGAGTAAAGGGGAGTAAAGTCCCCCTCTATCCTCCTTTACTACTCCAAACCACCCATCTCCAGGTGACCACCCCCAGGTCTGACTTCAGGGCGGCCAAGCTTTTCCTCACTGCCTTTGGCAGAAGGCTGGATGAGGTCTGGTGGTTCAGGTCGCTGCCCACCACCCACCTGGCACAGCTCAGTGACCTCGCTGCTGCCCAAGTCTCAATCAGGCAGAGTCTCCAGCCAGGAGACACCAGTGGACACCAGAGCCTGGGACTGCCCCTGGCCTCACACCCAGCACCATTATCTGTATCTGAAACTTCCTCTCCACCTCAGGCACGCACCCTGCGCGGGTGCCCGCTGCTCCAACATCCCGCACTTCCAGGGCTCCGGGCAGCCCACGGGGCTGCGTCCCCCCGAGCGGAGGCGATTGCCGAGCCCAGCCTGCCCTCCTCTGGCGGCTGCGAGCGGAACGGGGCCCACAGGTGGGACAGAGCACCTGCAGAGCCACCGCTGCTGCACTCCCTGCACCAGCTCCCCGCTCCCGAAATATGGACCCCCGGGCAAACCACGCTCTTTGAGGGCTGAGCCCCCCGGAAACTGCAGGGCTTTGAGCGTCCAGGGGACTGAAAAACTAAAATTAAAGCTTTCAGCTTAGAGATGCTGGAGAAGACACAATGTGAACACATCCAAAGCTGAAGTTGATACGTAAAGGATGTAAAATTTCTAACACTTTTCTTACAGTGTGCTTCACCAGGCAACACATTTCACTCAGGCTCATGGAAGACAATTGTCCCTGGCAGCTCCATACCAAGAAGGAGCTAGGGTCTCCTATCACTAGGGTTGGATGCAGAAGGTGTAAAAGATGGTTCTGGCAGCAAGGGAAGTGGAATGGCTACCAAAAAACTTGTCTGCAAGGGCAGAAATGAGCTAGGAAGTTCAGCATGGACAAACACAGAGAGAAGCAGCAGGAAGAGGAAATACAGAACAGGAAACGGGTGGAAGACCCACATGTCCAAGAGTAAACAGGGAGAACTGGGCCAGAACAAATTGGGATGGCAATGCTGAGGACAGAACAAGGAAAAATGGGGTGGGGAAAGTTAGTGGAGGAAACTGGGACGGGTCTAATCAGCATGTTGTGTTCACACAGTCATTAACCCCAGCAGCAAGGGGTTTGTTCCCCCTGCTCTAAGATGAGCCAAAATGCACACAGGCAGGTGATGCTCTGGAGTAGCAGTTCCCAAACCAGCAAAGTCCCCCACTTTCCCTCACAAAGCATCGCTGTACAAGGAAGAGGTAGGAAACAGCAGCATAGACCCATATTTGTGTTTAATTGTGAGACCAGGACGGACTGAGGCAGGCAGGTACATTGGTGTGGAAGCACAGCTAGAAGAGCAGACACACCCTGCCCTCACAAAAGACAGATGTCGTTTTAAGGAGTAACCCTGCTAAAAGCATAAAAACAATTAAGAAAAAAAAAACAACAAAACAAAACCAAAAAACAACCCAACCCAGAGTTTTCTCTGGAAGAGAAATTTCTGCTTGTTTTTTGAGGACTGGAATCGAATATCGCAGCTGAGGCTGTTTCATATCAGACACAACATGGGGAATTCACATAGCACAAGTCAGGTGTTTCACACATTTCAGTTCAGGGCCCTGCTCTGGTGCTGGAGACAGGGAGGGCTCTTTTGGGAAGGGATGCAGAGCACATGAAGTCAGGCTCTCACAGAAGCCACCCTCCAGAGTATGTTCTCTCCCCTGGCAAGTTACCTCCTGAGTACATCTAAGCAAAGGCAAACTTGGCCCTTCTTCCCACTCTCCCACTTGCTTTCGGCAAGGACAAGGTCCACAAAACAATGCTGCATCCACAAAAGATGGAAGTAAAAGACCCAGAGAAGTGTCCACAAGATAGTGGGATTTGCTCATGTCCTCCACCATGGAGCAAGGCCACAAGGACATTTACAGTTGCACCCACGCTGGAAGAGGTGAATCAGTCCCAGATGAGCATCCCACCTCCCTGTGAGAGAAAAGGATTCTCCAAGAGAGGACAGGTCTGGACTATCCCTCCACCTACTGCACAAACCCGAGACACATTCAAAAGTATGGACAATAAATTAAGATTGAAAAAAAAACAAACTCGGCATGTATTATATATATATATATGTATATACACACACACACACATATATATATAGATATAATATAATGTGCGTGTAACTGTGAAAAATAGAAATGTCATCCCCAGGAGAGAGATGGCATGGCAGAAACACACCTCTGTCCCCCTCCTGAGCCCAACACTACCCTGCTCCCCTGATTCACAGCAGACACACAACACCAGCAGGGCCGAGCAGAGGGAAGGGGTTGCACCTGGCACCCACCTTCCCTCTGCCAAGTGGGTCCCTGTGCCAAGGAGAAGCTGGCTGCTTGGTAGAGAAGTGGGGAAGAATCCAGCACTGTCCCCTTCATGGCCTTCACAAGGAAGGGTTGCTGCAGGCAGGAAAAGGTAGGGAAAGACAGGAAAAGCAAAGTGGAAAGACAGGGGCACCTCACCCCTCCCAACTGGCCAGGGCCCTGCCCCTCTCATGGCATGGGACCACCACCACTGTATCAAGCAGAAAATAAAGCCATAATGAGTCAATGCTTTGGTATGTGACCATCCCCCTCCCCTCAATCCCCTGTGTTCCTCCCAAACCCTTATCTGTAAAACTTGTCAAATAAAATCTCTAGTGTGCCTTTTATATCACTCTGTGAACCTTTCCATCCCCGGTGCCTGCCTTGCCCCCTCTCCCCATCAGGATTTGGGAGGTGCCTGGTTTGAGCCCCACCAGTTACAGCTTCTGTTCTCCTGACTGGATTCTGCTGAACGCTGCCTGGTCCAGTGGCAGGTAACATCCTTGCCTGGAGTCCAGAAAATACAACCTGTCCTTCACCAGCGCGGGGTCAAAGCCCTGCTTCCGCAGTTCCGTCTTCTGGAACTTGTAAGTGCCTGAAATGGGGAGAGGAGGAGGAGAAAGGGCTCACTAGCTACACACACTTCCATCCCCACCACACCTGTGTTGCCCCAGACCCAGCCTTGCGTCCCCATGCCTCAAAACCACCTGAGGAACTGGCCACAGGCTCTGTGGGGCAGAGAGGCTTCATCCCTACCTTACAGAATGATCTCTGTAACCAGGTTTTCCCCTCCCAGCCTCCCCCAGCTCCATGTCCAGTGTGAGCATGCATGCCATTGCTCACTTGTCTTGGAGACTTCGTGCAGGAACCGCAGGAAGATGGGACGTGCATACACTGGCAGGGCCTTTTTCAGCTTGCTGGAAAACTCTTCTAGGTCACAGGAGTTCTCTGGGTCGGCAATGGCTGCCATTCCTGCCCTCCCTTCAACCCCTAAGAGGCAGAGAATGAAGGACATTCAGACACACTGTCCCTGTTGCATCATCTCCCCTCTGCCCTGCACCAGCAAGACCCTGCTTTGTACTGAAGCGCTGGCACGTCCAGCTGTGTCACTGCTGTGTCATCACCCTGTGGCCAGAGCTATGAGTGACATCCTGTGGTCACAGTCATGGCCAGAGAGGACACAGGGTCCTTACAAACCAGCCAGAATCAGATCAAAGCTTGAGAGAGTGAGGAAACCCTCTGGTTCCTGCTAGCCACACTTCTTGTGGCCTCTTCCCAGCTCACCCACAGGGAGCCTCAGCCTACCCTCTTGTCAGGACACATCAATCTGGACATGCAGGACACGTTCACACTCAAGTGTTGGAGGCCTGCTTGCCTCTCGTGATTCCCTCTCAGCTACCTGGGACCTCCACACCATAAACCACCACGTCTGTCAGGTTGAGGATGCGGCTCAGCGTTCCCTCCACCTCCGTGGTGGAGACGTTCTCCCCTTTCCATCGGAAGGTGTCCCCGGTGCGGTCTCGGAAGTACATGTAGCCATATTTGTCCATCACCAGGACATCCCCTATTGGAAAGCAATGAACAGGCAAAAACATGAGGTGCTGGCTGGGAGCAACCCTGGAGCATCTCAGGGCAGTGCTGCTACCCTGGAAGGGGCCCCACTCCCACACGGTGCCTTTCTCCTTCACTCCCAGCACACAGAGGGGTCCTGCTGGCCTCACCTGTCAGATAGGCAGCGTCCCCTTTTGCAAACACGTCCCTGGCAATTTTCTTGTTGGTGGCCGACTGATTCAGGTAGCCATCGAAGTGCTGCAGGGGATTGCTCCTGACAATGCGACCCACCAGCTGCCCTGGCTCCCCTGAAGTGAGAAGAGGGGATGAAGGGGGGAAACACCACGACCCCCAGCCCCCCAAGCAAAAAGGGTGTCTAATGGGGTTGGTGTGGTTTAACTGAGCAGAGACAAACCCAGGGAAATTATCCTGAGGTATCGTGAAACACTCACACTCACACTGGGCTGAGGAGATTGTATCCCTGTGGTTGTCCTCACCTGGTTTGCAGCTGATACAGACACCATCCGGGCCCCGGATCAGCTCCATAGTGTCCTCATCCACCTTCACCAAACCAATGGGGTGCACACCTGGTAGGATCCTGCTGTTGAAGCCACACGACCCAACCTAGAACAGAAAGAGCTCAGAGCTGTGGGTAGCAAGGACATTTGTCCCACCTGAACCCACTGCTCACACACACCCATGATACCAGAAGTGGCAGCACACAACGGCCAAAACCCCTCTGGGTGGATGGCAACCCATGCCAAGGAACAGACAGCCCATTTGTGTTTCCAACCCTGCCCAGGCCAGCTGTCACCCTTTGGGACACGAGGGAGGATTGTGGGGCCTTACATTGCCGTCAAAGTTTCCCAGGCTGCAGTTGCACTCGGTGGCCCCGTAGAACTCGGCCACCTGGGCGATGCCAAAGCGGGCCATGAACTCCCTCCAGATGGAGGCCCGCAGCCCGTTGCCCACGGCCATGCGCACCCGGTGCTGCCGCTCCATGTCCTGGTATGGCTGGTTCAGCAGGTAGCGGCAGATCTCCCCGATGTACTGCACGATCTGGCAGCAACAGAGAGGAAAGACTCACTAGGACCCCTCTGCCAGGCCCTGGGTCCTCTGAGGCTGCTTCAGGGCAGGAAGGGACGGCACAACACACCCGAAGTTTGCTAAAGAGGTTGCAGTAAAAAAGAGAAGTTCTGCTAACTCATCCAGCCTGTCCTGCCCTGGTTAACCCACCTCTCCAGGCTGTGAAACCAATCCACTATCTCCTGGCTATTGCTGGAATGTGAGGAGGACATGTGATGCTACCAGCCCAAGTAGGAATGACACAGCCCCACCACCCTGAAAGGTGGTTTGGACAGACAGTCCAGGTGTCCCCCACTTCCAGCAGCTGGGTGCTCCCCAGCAGGGCACAGACCCCCAGGCTTCACTGCCCACTCCCTGCTGGCCCCTTGCCTCACGGCCTCACCGTGCAGTTGTATTTCACACAGTCCTCCCAAAAGTGTGAGGCCGAGAACTTCTTGCGGATGACAACCGTCATGCCCTGCAGCAGGCACTGCCCAGTGCCCACGATGTTGCCTGCAGAGAAGCAGCCAGGAGAGCCCTCAGTCCCCACACACCTCCAGCCCAGCCCACCCACGGAAAGAACTGGCAGGGCAAGGCAGAGGCCATGGCTGCCTCACAGCAGCGGGGGTTCACCCAGCCAAAGCCCCCAGGAGCACAGGGAGAAGACCCATGGCAGTACCATGTAGGGCAGCACTTTGCACCTAAATACCCAACATGTCTCAGCCAGCCAGGCAGGCACTGCTTTCCCCTTCCCCTAGACTTTCCCCCATTACTTTCCACAGGAAGCAGCAATAAGGTATTCCAAAACCATGGTAGGATAACACCCTCCCCACTAACTCCCTTCTCCAAAGGTCAGTCAGATCTATTCTTGGCTTCCAGGGGAAAAGCCAAAAAAGCCTCGGTCACACACTGCAAGCAGCAGTCTCATCCTCCTCGACATGGAGATCACAGCCACACCAGCCTCCAGCCCGAGCCCTGGGCTAGGCTGAGGGAAGTCAGTCCCAGGATGCTCTGTATGGCACATGTTACCTGCAGCATGGTAGAGCGGGAGGCAGTCGTACATCACATCATCGGACCTCATCCGAAAACCGTAAAAAACTAAGCTGGACATGCGGAAGTACCTGAGGGGAGGGTGAAAAGGCATGTCAGGAGCAGGGTCAGGGGTGCTGTGCTGGGACAGGGCAGAGCTCAGCCCCATCCTCCCTGAGCCCCTGCCCACAGCCTCACCGGCAGTTCACCACAATGGCAGCCTTCGGCATCCCCGTCGTGCCAGACGTGTAGATGTAGAAGAGTTTATCTGGGGAGCAATGAGGAGACAGGGTCACATTCCCAATCTAGGAGCTGGCCAAACCAGGAGAGGGGGACAAGCAAAATTTAAACACTCTACTCTTGCCAGCTGAGCCAAAGCTCTCACATAACAGCTCCAAGAACATGCTGGGACCACCCTGGGGCAAATCAGGTTTGTTGGACACACAGAGGGTATGACTGCCCCACACAGGGCTGGGCTTCCAACACTGGAGCAAGAACTGCCCCAAGCACCCCTTGGCATCGGCATCCCCAGCAGTTTTGCCAGAGTTGTAACCAGCTGACCCTCAAAATCACCACCACATGTCAGGCCCCAAGAGCTGACCACATACCAAGAAAGCCCTTATTAGGGGGAGCTGGCTGGTGTCGCTGGGCCATCTGCAGGAGGGGGTCCAGGTGTTTTGCACTAGGAAGCACGGATTTAGGATTTTCTTCCCCAGACCAGAACAGATGGATGGATTTATCCAGGGAGGGCTGCACTTCCTGCATTGCTGAGAAAGTAAAGAAGGGAGCTGGAGAAAAGCAGCAGGGTGGCTACAGCAGAGACTCCTTGTCCTCCCAGGCAGTCTGAGGGACATCCTGCCCCAGGTAGCAGTACCCCCACTGCACTTGACAGTCCTCAAAAGGCTCACAGCCATCCCAGACAGATGTTGTTCCCATGATTAACAGATGCCGGGGCCACAGCCCAGACCTCTTCAGGGACCAGAAGATCCTGTTTTCCACCTTTCCCCATCCAAAACCTCTTTGGTGCCAAGAGGTCTGTTGACACCATCAACCTCAGAGGTGTGGGCTGAAACACACAAGGAACTGGAGCCAAGGTGCTGCAAGGATGTAGCAACCACCATGAGAGCAAGGGGAGGTTCCTCCTGTGCAGTGAGGCAGGCCCAGTCCAACCCAGGTCTCCATGCTGGGAAAGGACACAAGGAAGGATCCTCATACCCAGGCTGACCTGCTTGGAAGGCAGACAGCACTGTGCTCCAGATCCGCCCAGTGTCCAAAGGAATCAAAACCAAAACAAATACCAAACACAAATCTAATCCCTGGATGATTCAACTGCCCATTCTCTTCCAGATCTCTGTTCCGTGGTGGGCAGGAAAGGAACACTGAACCCACTGAGTACACACACCTCCCTCCAGTCCAAAGCACTCCCAAAACATCTGCCAGCCCCTCACCTTCCATCATTTCCACCCCAAAAACCACAGCTTTGGAGCTGGAGATGGTGATGCAGTGCAGCAAGGCATCCAAGCGCAGGTGGGAATTCACGAGGGCCGTCTCCACGCCGATCTTGGCCAGGCCGAGCCACAGCCCCACGTACTGATTGCGGGACTCCATGAAAAGCGCCACCACGTCGCCCGAGCGGAAGCCTTGGCTGTAGAAGAAATTGGCCACCTGGTTGGAGTACTCGTCCAGCTGACGGAAGGTCCAGCTCTCGCCTGTGCCTTGGAAGATCAGTGCTGTCTTCTCTGAATACTTCCTTGCGGTCTTCTGGAAGATCTTGGCGATTGTGTTCTTCTCCCTCATGTGCCTCCATACCTGCCACTTCACCCGCAACAGAACCAGCCCCGTGCTGCCAAAGGAAGGGGAGCAAGAAGGCAGCTGCTCAGTAACTCCTGGAAAACCACTTCCTCCAGCAAAGCCAGCACAGCACAAGGACCTTCAACCCCAGCTGTTGAGGAGCTGCAACAGCCCAGCACTTACACCAGACCCCACCTGAGGTCAGCAGCAGCTCTGCGTGCTCCCCTGAGCAGTGTGCACATAGGCAGAACACATTTGCAGAGATGCTCATAGCCAGGGACGGATAGAGGCCAGGGAGAGATTCTGGAAGTCTGCAGACAGGGATCTCCCTGATCAAAGGGGACTCGAGGCATTTTTGAGCCTCGAGTTCTCTCCAAGAGGTACCACCACTCTCTCCCCCTATATCCTTGCCGGGAGCTGGCACAGCCTGATACCAACTCAGAACAAACCCTGCACAGGAGCCTGGTGCTATGCCAGCAGCTTTAGGGACAGGGTGAAGTACAAGGACAGTCAATAGACTTTGAGCTCAGCTGAAATCTATCCTTCCTGGGAAAAGTTTGCCCGAGAGTTTGGAGTCACTCGGGCACGGCAGAGGGAGATCTCCTTCCACCCAGGCCAGGTGTCAGCAGAAACCCAGGCTGTGCAAGGAGTCAGGGACTGGCTCACACATACACATACACCAAGGCAGAGCAGAGGGCCAGGGGTGGATGGCTGGACCATCCCAGCCAGGACACCTACCTGAAGTCCCTTGGTACTGTCTTGAGGAATATGAGGAAGAAGTCCCATCCACCGGATGCCAGGTAGAAGATGAAGAGAGCAGGGATGGCCTGGGCCCAGGACAATTCCAGAGTGACCCTCAAGAACAGCAGCACAGCTGCAAAAGCAGCCAAACGAAGCATCGTGGCCTGCAGAGTGAGAGAAACCACAACCATCAACCCACCACAACCGTCAACCCACGCACACTGGACCTGGTGATAACAATCCCATGGGCGTGGGATGCCTGAGCAGCCCCCTATTTCCTGGATGTGGTCCCTGAGTCATCAGTCCTCCTGGCAGTGAGGATGTAACCCAGCAGCCCAGAGCTCCCAGAGATGTAACTTTATCTGACCCTGGAGATGGCCTCCAATTGAGCCATCAGCAGGGCATTGCTTGGTGCAAGCCGAGAGCCCGGCCATTCCCACCTGGGGAGCCACATCCTGCACACCAGCCAGGGGTCTGGCCACGCCCCAGCAACATGAGATGCAGGATAAAGTCACTTCCACGGATGTGTGAGCAAAGTCATGGCAGGAAACCGTGTACAGGTGATTGGAAGCCTCCACTCTACCCCAGAATCCCTCTGTCCTTAAAATCCAGAGTCTCCCAGGCCCCGAGCATGAGTTCTCCGGCATGCCTGGCTCCAAGACAGCCATCACAGCTGTTGGAAGAGCACAGCTTCACATGCTCCGTGACACAGCTCAGACAGGATCAGGGACAGGAAACTCAGTTCTCTGAGCTCTACTTCGTGTTTGCAAACCCTTGTGTTGGCAGGCAGTTTCCTGGCCTGGGTAGGCTGGAATCACTGACAGAGCAGGTCAGGGATGAGGCAAGGCTGGAGTGGGCCGAACAAGGGCTGTCACTGCTGCCAGGAGTGCCCAGACCCCTGTCCCATTCCCTGGGGACAGTGACTCCGTCTCTGGTTCTTGTCCCTCCAAAACAGCATCTCTGTCCCCATCCCAGACACACCCCAGAAGTAGCTCTGAGACTCAGAGACGGTGATCTAGCAAGGGTTCCTTTCAGGCAACAGCACTGGGAGGAGGAAAATGACAGAGATGTGACCCTTACAGCTCCTAGATAAAACTGACCCTTCCTGGCATGGACATAGGCCAAAGAGGAAGGAAACATTTGCATCATTTCCCTCTTGAATATTGATTCCCTGCTCTGAAGCTGGAAGCCCTGCATGGGCTCTTCTACAATTGGTGGGGCTGAGAGCCACACTTGTGGCTTTCCCTCTGCTCTGCACAGTCCCCCCAGATCCAAGGAGCTTCTGTAGATTTGATATCAGATGCTGGCAGGGTGGGAGCCAAGGCAGTGCCACATGGTCACATGTGTTTGTTGGCTGTCCCACCTCTGAGTCGTGCCACCACCAAAAGGCTGGGATGCATCAGAGCACAAGACGCCACTCCGAGGTGGACACCTGGAGACATTTTCCCACCCATAGGCTTTACCCTGAGATTTGCCCTAGTGCCAGGGACCTCTGAACACTCCCCACCAAACACCTACCTCCCAGACGTGATGTCCCACAACACTGTTCCTCTGCCTTTATGCAGGGAAGGACTCACTGTGGTTTTGCCTGGGAGCCTCTCTCTGCACTTAAACAGGGCAACTTTCAGATCACCATCTACTGTGCCTCAGCCGGGACCTGGGCTCTCCGTTACAGCCTCACAGCAGCCAGATGTGGAGAGGCAGCAGCGGGGGAGCCCCACTCTGTGTGGGCTGCAAAGTGCTTAATCTCCCTCTTGAAGGCAAAGCAGGTTCAGGCAAGCCCCTGTTATCCTCTGCTCATATCTCCACCTTACTCCAGCATCCCGGTGCCTCCTACGGAGATACCCGGGGACAGATTCCCGAGAGATACCCGGGGACAGATTCCCGAGGGATACCCGGTGTGTCGCTGGCAGAGACCTCCAGCCCCGCGTTACAGATTCAGGTCTTGTCCAGCTGCATCAGCACAGAGGAAACGAAGCCATGCCTGCAGCGCACAGCCAGCAGGCACCGAGGCAAAGCGCGGGGATGCACCCGGGGAGCACCGAGCCCGAGCAGCGGTGCCGGGGGGGACACCGGGCAGGTGGCGGGGCTGTGAGAAACCCCAGCGCCAGCGGCACCGGGGAGGCGCCCGTCCCGCACCTGCCCTGGCAGGGAGCCCCGCCTCGCCCTCCCGAGGACCGCAGCCGGGGGGTCGAGCAGCGCTGCCCAGCCCCATCACACGGGGCAGGAGGAGCGGGAGGGCCCCGCTCCGGGACGCAGCCAGGCCCCGCCACCCACCCCCGGCAGGCCCCGGAAGCGCCCGGGCACGGCCGCTCCCGGCGGGGCGAGGGCCCGCGGCGCGCTCGCGGCGAGACCAGCGGACGGAGGGATCCCGGCGGTTGCCACGGCGCCCCACGAGGAGCCCCGGTACCTCATGCGGAGACCGGCGGAGCAGAGGGACCCTGGTGCCGCCCGCAGGGCCGCGGCGCCTGATGAGGAGCCCGCGGGGCCGCCCGCGCGGAGGGAGCGCGGCCGCCGCGGCGGCGCCGGGAGCTGACGGACCGGGATGGGCGGGATGGTGCCACGCTCTTACCGGCCTCCGGGGCGTCCGCTGGGGCCCGGCCACCTGCACCGGGAGCGGGGCCCGCCCGGCTCTGCGGCAGGGGCGGGGAGGGGCGGGCAGCGCGGGCCGCCGGGAGCTGTAGTCCCGCCCGGTGCACCGGCCCGGCCCCGCGGTGACGGACGCAGCGCCGGGGAACGGCGGGGCGGGCGGGGCGGGCGGGGCGCGGGGAAGAGGCGGCGAGGGCGGCGCGCAGAGCGAGGGCTCTGTGGCGCAATGGATAGCGCATTGGACTTCTAGCGTGTGACGGGAGTCATTCAAAGGTTGTGGGTTCGAGTCCCACCAGAGTCGCATTTTGCCGCCGGGGAGCGGCGATCGCTGCCGGGGGATCCCGCGGCCGCCCCCGGGCGCCGCCGCCGCGCGGGGTCCGCCCGTTCTCCCCAGAGCGCCGAGGGGGAGGTTCCGTTTTGGGAGCGGGTCAGGGGCGGCCCGGCACCGCAGAAACCCCGGCCCTACCGGGGAGTTTACCCCGGCATCCGTCCCAGCGCTTCAGGAGTTAACTGTTCCCGCGTCCCAGCACGGCCCCGCAGTACGGGCATGGTGGAGCTGCCACTTGCCCACAGCGAATATATCCTCTCCAAAAAAAAGCATTTCCATGTGGCTGGTGTCTGCCCTCCCCGAATTACCCTCTGCCGCCTTCTTTCCGCAGGCTCCTCAAGCGATGGCTGCAGGAACAGCAGCCACAGAGAGCGTTACTTGATCCGGCTGAGCAGATGCCATTTAAAATTACATGATGTGCCATTGCTGTAGCGCTGGCACCAGCCCACCGAGCCACACATGGCTGCACGAAGGCGGCACCATCAACACCGACAGCCCAGACACTTCAAGGCTTCATTAAATAATCCAAAATGCAGCAAAAACCTCTCTCACGGCCATCATTTTCCCATGTTTCCTTTATTGCTGCTCACAGTTCCTGGAAGCAAATCTTTGCTGCCCTTTGGTTTATCCACCCAAAGGCTCTGATGTTTCTGGGTCACTTTAGAGGCAAATGTTTCTTTCATCTCGACCACTGCACTAGGATAACCCCCACACTGTATGTTTTACTGGCAGATAAAGGATGTATTTATATGCTGTCTTTTAGTATCTGTTTGAAATAACTCAGGGGGCCTTTGGTAGGATTTGGAGAAAAACCCAAAGTCTGGCTCGTGGGGTGGCTGGGGATGCAGGGAGAAGTTAGAAAAAGGAAGTCTGGGGGACAGTAAGAAAACCTGCTGGAGGCAAAAAGGGGTGAGGTTTTGCATCAGATCTCCAGCTCAGGAGGGGAAATGGGGCAAAAGGACAGGGGTAATGAACTACAAGCCCTAGTGTGGATTTATTAAACAAGAGGGAATTCCAACAGCAAACACACACGAACAATGAGCCCCTGGCCTCGTGTCTCTTTGCCATCACATCCAGCAACTCTGCTCCCTGGCTGCTGGCAGTCTGGAGCACAGTTTAATTAACCCAGCCAGCCATCAGCTCCCAGACACAGCACCAGCAGCCGCTGTTTCTGCACGCAGTGGATTCAATCCCATAATCCCAATTGTGTCATTTTGTTGCCCAAGGAAGGGATGATTCCTACTGAACAGCCAGCACAATCATACAGATTTCATCATTTTTGATGGGGAGGGACTGCAGGGAGACACAGCAGACTGGGATCGGCTCTCAAAACAGCCAATCCAGGAGGGTCCAAAGGTATTTCCATGCCTGCCCTGTGGGCACAATCACACACTGCCTGGTCTCTGAGGCAGGAAGTGAGGCACATCCAGTATGACCCAACAGGAGACCAGTTAGGCACCAGTACAAAATGGGATTTCACCACTGCACACACCAAACCTACCCCTGTGCTCCTCTGGAAAATCACGGGTTTAGCTCCAGTCCAGGGCAGCCCCAAATTTGAAGCCTCAATCTTCCCAGGATGGGAAGGGTAGGAGGAAGGATTTACCTGCACAGCCCTGGGGCTGCAGAAGGCCAAGGCATCCCTTTGCTGCAGTGTGCTCCCTCCCTGTCCCAGCACTTGGGAGCATCAGTACTGGAACGCTGCTGCTGCTGGGGGACCTGAGCAGCCAGACCAGCTGGCAAAGGCACATCTGACCTTGACCAAAATCACAAACAGCAAAAAAGGTCGAGTTTTTGTCACAGCACAGGGAGGTGCCAGTTGGCCCCTACCAACAGGCCGGTACCAGCTTTTGGCAGGAGAAAACCCAGCCTTCGGGTCCATGGTGGAAGAGCTACAGCCATGCTGTGCTCCTGGGCAGGGCAGGAGGATTTTGAGTGTGGTTGGGGCCAGCTGCTGGCTGCCAACAGGGATCCCCCGGGCCCTTCCCAACGTGAGCTGAGCTCTCACACTCGGACAGCCGGGGGAGGGAAGATGCCGAGCTCCTCCCGCAGGGACGCCACTGGCTGCTCCCAGCGCTGCTCGTAGTAGACGTTCAGGACACAGCTGGCGTTGAGCCCGCTCCGAATCGCCCAGGGAACCAGCTCGGTGGCCAGGACCTGCAGCTTTCTGGAACAAACGATACGGTGGTGGCAGTTTTGATATCCACATTTTGTTAATTTCCTTCTCCAAGTCCCCACTGTAGGCTGATGCCAAGCTCATGTGTACCATGTATCCCTCTAACTTTCTGGCATCCCCTCTGATTAGCTCACAGGGGAAACTGAGGCACAGAAGAGAATGGTGTGCCAGGAAGGTTACAGTCAGCACCAACCCAAGGTCAGAACTCAGGTTCTGCAACTGCTGGGAAACCAAAATAGATGTGCTTGGGCAGTGAACAGCTGCCAGTGTGGTGAGGGTCCTGCTAGCCCTCAACACATGCCCATCCAAGGTCTGGAAATTGCTCCTGCCTGGCACAGGGGAGCTGGTGTTGAATGCAGATTAAGCATCAGGTTCTGCTTCAGTGACAAGGCAAAGCTGTCACCACTTCCTTGGGATGTGGGGACAGCAGTAGGCTCATGGAGGGATCTGTGACTGACTCCCCTCTGCAAACCAGCAGTGTCCCCTCTTTGTCCCCCGTGGACACGGGAAAGCACCACACAGGCTGAGACTGGGCACCTACCGTGTGCTGAGCCGGACAGGGCCGAACGCTGCTCCCAGGACACACATGGGCAGCCCCGTCTGGACAGCTTCAAACCACTTCACCACCACCTCACCTGGCAGGGAGCAGGGAGGTTGTGAGCTCACACAGCACCTGGATCAAGGGCAGCCATTGCTGTGTGGCTCCTCAGCACAGGCCTACATCTGCCCTTCCCAAGGACAGCTACTTGGGAATGCTTCCTAAGTCTGGCCATGGTCTCATCCTGTGCCAGGATGGGCCTTGTCACACACCACCCATCCACCCCAGAGGGATGGCACCCCACAAGCCCTGGGAGCTTGGGGAACACATCCCAGGCAGTCCAACTCCCTGCAGACCTCGGCTGTGCGGTGCCAAGGCCTGATGCTCCACATGGCTCTCCTGGTCTCCCTGCACAGGCCTTTTACAAAACTGCCTGGATTCAGGCAAAGCCTGAAGTGACCCTGCCATGCTGGTCTCCACAGGTACCAGCAAGGCTGCACTTGTGACTTGCTATTGAGTCAGACACAAAATGAGGGCAAAGGACCCAGAGACGTGCAGATAAGGAACAACAAGGAATTCCCTTCTGCTTTCACAAAGAGCTTGCAAAACATCCCTCCCTTCATGTCACCCTCCTTGCCAGGCAGAAACCACTCATCCAGTGTCTGCCTGTGCCCAGAGCTTGGGCAGAGCATCTCCTAGCAGGGAGAAGGTGACATCTCATGGCCTCTCAGTCACCACAGAGCTGGTGATGTAGGACAGTGATGATGCAAAATCCCCACACACTGACTCAGGCTGAGGATCAGGGGAGTCCAGCTGGCTCAGCCTGCTCCCAATCGGTGGGTTTGGCAGTGCAGCTCCCTGAGCCCACTGCTGCTCACCCAGCATGTTGGTTGGCATGCCCAGGAGGGTGTGCATCAGGTCATGGACTTCCCGGTACCGCTGGATCACGTATGCCAGCTCTTCATCATCGACAAACTTGGGCGGCATCCGGGTGTCTGGAGAAACTTTCTGCAGGTCCAAAGAAGCCCAGCTCAATTCCATGGCTCCAATCTCACCTGTGCTCCCAGCACAGGGGTCAGCCACAGGAATTTGCACCCCATGAAACCCCACACTCACATTGTCCTCCAAGAACCGGACATACTCCCGGCCCAGGGAGCCCTCCGGCAGCCCCTGCAGCCTGGCCATGTCCAGGGTGGACAGACGGATGCGAGGCCGTTCCCTGGAAGCAAAACACAGGTCAGTGAGACTCCCAGTGAAATCCACAGCAGCAGGTCCTGCAGAAAAGGAGCCCTTGGAAACCCACACCCCTGCCTCTGTCCATCTGTGCTATTTTCCCTGGGCAGATCCTAACTGCTCTCTGCAGGGACAGCACTGCACATCTGTTGCAGAGGCTGGGACATAAATTGCTTAAAGGATCTACCTGAAGTCTTGGCAATAAAAAGGCCTTTATCTTGTGTTCTTGTAACAACTCTGGTGGGAAAAACACTGGTGTCACCTGCACAGAAAAGCTGCTGCTGTGTGGGCTGCCAGCCAGGCACAGCCCCCAGCAACAGCCAGCCCTGTAGAGCAGAGCAATGTAGTGCCCCTGCAAAGCAGCCAGAGCTTCAAAGGAGCAGCCCCAAAGAGGAGAAGGAATTTATTCTAAGCACAGGTTTAATTTCAATCCTGCTCAGGCTTTCACCACCAGCCACACAGAGAAAGGCCTCCTCTACAGGTTGTTGGCAAACAGGTGCCTCACAGCCTTGGAAGTGAACAAAAGCCCTTTTATTTCCATTCACAGGGTAAACTCTTCCCATGATAAAAGATCCAGGAGCTGCTCAGCTCCTCGAGTGGAGGTGCCAGGGAGATAAGCATCACTGGCACCAGTTTCACACTGGCTGCAGATACTTCCTTGTGTATTTGTTGTCAAAGGGACCTCAGCAGCTTGGGGGATAAAAAAAAAAAAAAAAAAGATGTGTGTGCCCAATTCAGACCCCTGCAAATCCCTACAATGCCACAGGGCAAGGAGCAGGTGGGTATGTCCCTCCCCAACCCTCTCTCTGGGCAGCTCTGCTGGGATTCAGCCCCATCACACAGCTCTGGATGTTTTACCAAGTCAACTTATTGAGGCAGGACAAGGCTGGTCTGTACAAACACATGGCAAAAGGCAACTTTTCTCAAGCTCCTATGTGACATAAGCAGCAGGTGTGACACATGACAGGGAATAGGGAGAAGGCAAGGAGATATACAGTGGGAGCTTGGTTATTAAGAGAAACCCCCCCTGGTCCTTGCAGTCTTGCTGCACTCAAGGAGTCCTTGCAGACATGGAAGCAGAAGTGATGGAGTTTTAAAAAAGAAAACAAGACATGTGGTGTCATTTCAGCTTGAGCCAGGAAAAAAAAATATGGAAGTGTCTAAGGAGGAGGCAGACCAGCAGAGTCTCAAAAGCAAGAAAAGGCAGCAGCAGGCACAGGGAAGAAATCCATGGATGTAGTGTGTTCTCATCACTGCTCAGCATCCACATCCATGGATTTCTCCCCTGTGCCTGCTGCTGCATCTCGTGGTGTTGGCAGCTGCCAGTTCCAGCAGCGAAGCAGAACAGACAAGACAAGTGGTGCCTGCCTTTAGATGTGCCAGAGGGCTCCTGTGAATGTTAAAAATAAAGTTAGCCTGAAGGGTTAGAGCTACAAAACACTTGTGCTGCTTCCAAGCTCTCCCTTCACAGGGTCAAAGAACCTGCTTGGCCTCGTGTCTGGCACCCCACCACAAACCACACGGCGAGGGAGGGACGCACTGGAGGATGCGGTAACCTTCAGGGTGGTTTTTCATCTTGTCTCGCAGGTTTGGCAGGGCCAGACAGCCTGTGGTCTCCCCAAGGACTGCCACCATGTCTGAAAGAGAGACCAGAGACTGACCCAAGAGCTGTTTTCGCAACATCCAGCTATCCTTGGTTGGCTGGTGAGGAAATAGGGCAGTGAACCAACCCATTGGCCAGGAACAGGCAGGAAGCCCGTGGCAAAGTGGGGATCCCATAAACAACAGATCTTCAGCTTCAGGGTTACCCTGCCCTGATGTCACCCATATGACCCTTCCTGGGAATGGAATGGAGGAGCAGGCACGAAAACAGACCGGTGTGGGCGGCATCACAAGGGGTCACACTGGGGTGTGTTTGGGTTTCCTAACTCCCTCTCTTTCACAGCCTCCTTCCCCGGGTCAGTTCTCAGCCCTGTCCCAAACTCTCCTATGAAGCTTCCAGGCGGCAGGGAGCGGGATGTTCTGGAGGCGGGTGGCAGGCGCTGCCCTCGCCAGCCTTACCGTGTCTGTAGGGGTCATAGAGCGCCATGGCCGCGGAGCCGGCGGCCAGCAGCGCCTTCTGCAGCGGGCTGGTGGGGATGTGCCCGGGGTACAGCTGCTGCCACCCTTCCATCTCCTCCTCCTCCTCCTCGCCGCGGCCCCGCGGCTCGCTGTGGCTCGGCCGGGCTCTGCCTGCGGGGAGCAGCGAGTAAGGGAGCGGCCCGGGTGAGGAGCTGGCCCGGACGCTCCAGGGCTGCGGCGGGAGGCACCTGCCTGGGGAAGCGGGACCCCCCCGCAGCAGCGGGACCCCCGCCCGCAGCAGCGGGACCCCCGCCCGCAGCAGCAGCCGCCGCATCCCCGGCGCCGGCGCTGCCCCGGAAGCGCCCGGAGCGGGGCGGGGCGGGGCGGGCATGGCGGCGGCGGAGCTGGCGGGGCTGTTCGCCGTGTACAAACCCGCGGGGGTGGCGTGGGGCCGCGTCCGCGACGCGGTGGAGACGCGGCTGCTGCGCGGTGAGCGCGGGCGGCGGGACCCCCTCGACCATCCCATCCGCAGGGGCTGCGGTGGGGATTCGCCAGCCGCCCCTGAATCCCCGCTCTTCCCCCGTTTGTCTTTCAGAGCTGAACGCGGCGCCGGGAGCCGCCCCGCGGCAGCGAGTCCGCTTCCTACCGAGCCCGGCCCCGGGCGGCGGCGGGGCCGTGGAGCTGGTGGCTGCCAGGGTGCCGGTGCTGGCCGACCACCCCCTCGGTAAGGGCACAGCGGGGCTGCCTGGGCCCGGAGAAACCGGGGACCGGTGGGAGCCCCGGGCAGGCGCCGCGGACCGGCTCCATCGCTGTCTCCGTTGCAGTCCGAGGCCCGCGGTTCAGGAAGCTGAAGATCGGAGCGGGTCACCGGCTGGATGTGAAGGCCTCGGGAGTCTTCGGTGGGTCTCGTCCCGGGGCAGCGCCGTGTCCTGCTGCCTGCGAGGTGATGGGTTTCCATGCAGGGAAGAAGGGTGGATGCACGGCCACTGCACTGCAGCAGCCCCTGGATCTCACAGCCCCACTGGGAGTTTAAGTGCTAAAACACAGAAGAAATGGCAAAGCTAGATGGGAGAGACCCAGGCACAGTGGGTTCTGCTGGGGGGCACCAATCCCCATGTCTGCTCCACCACTCAGCTGGCTTTGCTGTGGCTGGCACTGCTGACCATGTGCCCAGAGTGCCCAGATGGAAAGTTCTGGGGAAATCCAAGAGCTCTGGTTACAGCCCTATGATTTTCACTCCAGACAATACTCTGGGGGTCTAATTGCTCAGACGTGACTGCTAAGGAGATACAGCCCTGTCCAGGGGGCAGGAGTGGCGTGAGTGTTCAGTGCTGTGTAAATGCACATCAGTGACTTCTTTTGAGGCTGAATAACAGGTTCCCCATTTTCTGTTTCAGTGCTTGGCATTGGCCATGGGAACAAGCTGCTCACTGACCTGTACAACTGCCACCTGACCAAGGTAGGTGCTGGCTCTGAACAGGCCACAGAGCCCCAGAGTGCCATCGCACACTTGATCCTGCCTCAGTGTCCCAGACCAGCCTTGTGATGTTGATTCTGCACTTAAGTCTCAAACCTAGGAATGCTTTTGAGAGCTTTTCAGGGTCCAGAGTTTCATCCTCCACGAGCGTCTACTTGTGGCCTTTTGAGCACAGGATGCTGCTGTCTTTTTGTATAAAATTCTGATAGCGTGCACTTCTAGCAGCTGCATGGTGCAGTACTGCTGCTCAATTGCTTGGAGCATTTTTTTACAAACTGCACTCTTTGTCCTTCTTCCAGGTTTATACTGTTGGTGGGCTTTTTGGTAAAGCCACTGATGACTTCTCAGACACAGGAAATTTAATAGAGAAGACAACATTTGGTAAGAAACTGATTTGATGCATTGTTTTTTGTTTGTTTTTTAACGGAACAGCACACTACAGATTAAAGCATTTAATCAGGTGAATTGCACAATGACAAAAGCCACATCTTGCATGTCTTCTAGTCCTTGTTGATGTTCTAAATCTAACCATAATACATACAAAGGCACTGTGAATGGTGGTCACAGTGGCTGCTAATTAGTTGGTCAGGACCCAGATCTCCTGTGAATCACACTTGGAGATAGCAGTTAGGAGATTTCACTGAATGAAAACATACAAGAAAGAAAAAAAACCCTGGAGCATGAACATTTTGGAATCAGTTAAGCAAAATAGCTCTTCCCTTGGCAGTCCAGTTCTGTGTTGCTCCATGTAGAGTCAGGGGAATGACTTTGCAAAGGCCACCCCTCAGCTCTCATCAGCCCCTTTTGATATGACTGCCGCCTGAGGGACAGCAATACCTCAGTGGCACTTTTCAGACTTAACAGTTTCTGGATGGATAATTGAGACTTTGTTTTTGCCTTAATATTTGCAGATCATATCACAAGGGAGAAGCTGGAACGGATTCTTGCTGTCATTCAAGGGACAAATCAAAAGGCCCTGCTGATGTGCGTATCCACCAGGGCAATGAGCTGATCTGATCCCGCTGCCATGTGCTGGTCTTCAAAACAAATGAGAGGATTTTGTTTCCCATAATCAAAGTCTGTAAAGGTTGGAGTGCTAGCAAGAGGTAGAGAGGAGTTACTCTGAGTGCGCTGGTGAGAGGTTGCAGTTAAATGTCCTTGTATCCCAAAATTTCTAATCTGCTGTTTTAGGTTCAATTTGCTATATTAGGGCTGACAAAAATAACTTGTAGACGTGGCCAAGTACCACCCTCCCATACTATATGCTACACTACTGATAGAACATACACCACTAAAATATCTGCAAAAACTCACTGGATGGTTTTAAGAATAAAACTTGCATCTCTGTTTTACTGGGATGTACATATTTTGAATCTCTTTGGAGCAAAGTTCTAAATGTCTCTGCTGCTCTCTTTTTTTCCCCTAGGTATTCTAACATTGATATGAAAACACAAGAGGCATATGAGCTGGCTGTCAAAGGGTTGATTCGCCCCATGGGAAAAAGCCCCCCAATAATCACAGCAATCCGATGCCTCCAGTTTGCACTTCCAGAATTCCAGCTAGGTAGGACTGGAACAGAATGTACTGGGGGGCTCTGAGTATATATTGTGGCAAATAAGGTGGTAAACTTCATTTTCTTACTCATTATTTAATGCAAAATGAGTTGGTGGGAAATTTCTTGTCAACTTATAACTTACTCAACCAGCTCATAGCTTTTGCCTTGCCAGTTCAGATCTAAGCCTAAGGCTTGAAAATTCTCATCCTGAATACTTATGGGGAAATTCTTAGTTCAGTGTTTCAGTATAATGTATTTCAGTCTGGGTTTTGGGTTTTTTTTGAAGTGTGGTTTGTTTCCCTGTTGCCCATCCCCTTTCCCTCACAAATTATTTGTCCTATAAAAAAAAAGGTGCTTTTTTATCCCCTTTGAAATACCCAAATTTCTACATTACTATTCTATATCTATAGGTTTAGTTTTCTAAAGTATTCACTTTGGAAGGGTGTGGAACACCCTGCAGTATTGCAGAAAATCATAACCATGCTCTTAGTGTCTTCTGCCAAACCAGTTCTTTCAGCATAACTGCGAACGATGTCTGGATTTACAATGTCAGAACTTGTGTCACAGCTCTGAAGGAATGTCTCTGTCCTCCTAGAAATCCACTGCTTGCATGAGACTCAGCAGTACCTCCGGAAGATGGTTCATGAGATTGGTCTGGAGCTGAAATCGTCTGCTGTGTGCACACAAGTGCGGAGGATACGCGACGGGGTTTTCACGGTGGACGACGCTCTCCCGAGAACTCAGTGGAACCTGCAGAGCATCCAGGAGGCAATTCGGAACTGTCAGCTCAAAGTGGAAACAGAGCTAGAGAAAACCCTGGCACACGGGGAGGGAGAAGAGTCCTCTTCATCAGCTGGATGGGGACAGCTGAGCATGCTCAGCAGGAGTGTCCATGAGCAATCCCTGCAGCACAATACGGCAGCGACGTGCCAGCAATGTGATGGACAGCAGAAGGAAAGAGGTTAATTGCAGTTCACTTCCACCCTTTCCTTGAAATGACTTTTATCAGAGGCTTTTTCTTTGTTCAGTGGCAGGCTGTATCGTTTTTTTTAAAGCATCACAAACAGTTCATTAACAGGAGGTAGCTGTGCCAAAATTCCTGTTGATTTTGAGAACATTAGGTTGCTAAGGGATCTAAAAACCATTCCCAAATTGTTTAGGAGCAGGAAGTAGTGTCTTAGAAAGCTGTATTCCTTTGACTGCACAGATTTGTTCCTTGCAACTGGCAGCAGAACTTATGTGCTGTATGGATTTTATTTTCCCTGTGTTCTCCTGGAGTATTTTCTTTCCATTAGCCCTGCTCTCAGACACATGAGAGCTCAAAATCAGGCTAAATGAGGGATGTACAGGAGAAAACACAGCTTACCCAAAGCAATGGAAGGAAATGGTTTTATCCAGAGTAGGCATGTGACAAAAAGTGGCTTATAATGGGGACTAATGCACAGGACACACAAAAAATAAAATGGAAAATGATCTAACAGGGAAGAGGTTGGTTCTTGGCTCAGTACTCATCCATGTACATTGACCCACAGAAACCAAGCAAATGCTACTTTATTTTACCCTTTTTTTCCTGAGGAGCCAAGGGTGTTCAGTGGTCTCTGGTATCCTCCTCTGCAGCAGCTCCTTGCAGACAGCAGGTCCTGCCCTTTGGGAGACTGTAAACACTGTTACACCATTTAGTCTGTTAGCTCATTATAGCTGGGTCTGACTTTGCAGAAGCACACTTTCTAAATTGAAGTTAAAAGTCTGGAATTACACTTAGCATTATTGCACTCAATGGTTTTCCAGCTATATACTTAGTGGGTTTGGAGATTTATTTATGGAAGGCAGAAGATTTATTCTGTTCTTCTCCTGGACTTGGATAAAGGTCAGCATATTTCATGCTCCCGGTGACAGCCATAAAGGTACAAGAGTAACGCTGGGAGGGGCAGTCACAGGGGCCATGATGAAGTGCCTCAGTGGCAGTGTGCAGTCCTGTCCTGAAGCATCCCAGGAGTCCTTAACTTAGTGGCTGGAATCTTTCAGTTCTGGGTTCCTCTAGGCTGCACAGAGCAGCCAGAACAGCCGTGGAATGCAGCTGCCACCACCTGGCAGAGCCAGTGTGCCACAGCAGAGATTCCCCAAGGACACTGTGCCCTGTCCTTGGGCTGTTCTGTGGGTGTTCTCATCCTCCATGGACAAGGGATTGGAATCAGGGACCTTCCCTGGACACCTGCCCAGCGCTACCTGAAGCGTAAACCCATCCCTGCAGCCACAAGCAGGACACTTGCACAGCTACAGCTGCAAGTTTTAACCCCAGTGCTCCTACATAGTGGGAAAGAAAACATGGACTTCTCACTCCTTGAACAACCTTCAGTAACGTTGGTGATGGACTGTATTTCGTCCCCTCAGCTCAGACCTCACAAAAACTGAACAATTTCCATACATACTTCCTATTGCAAAAGCAATTTCCAGTTGTGTCACTGACAGAGGAACATTTTGGTTGGAACACTCAAACGCTGAGCCAGTCCTTGTACACAGACAGGAAATACCAGCCAAAACAGCAACTTCAGTAACAGTTTGTATTTCCTAGTTCTTGCCACCTTGTGCCTTTCTTCCTCACTTAGAACTACTCCAAAACACACGAGTGTTCCACACTTGGCAGAGGGGTATGTGTTGGGGAGGGGTGTGAACGTGTCCCCTGAGAATCCACTCTGGTCTGGCCACAGGAAATACTCTGCACAGCTGCACATCAACAGAAACTTACTTGGATTAATCATGGAATATAGAGGCTCTTTCTGTTCCCCTGCTTGAGACCACTCCCCACAGCTTTTAAGGTAAAACAAGACACTCTTAGTGATGTTCCTGTGCCACATCCAGAGCCAGGAGTGTAAAACCAATTATCTGTTCTCAGCAGCAGGCTTGTGATTGGTTTCAGGCTTTCAATCACAATGAAGATAAGACTAATTTGATTCAAATTTGGAAGGAACAAGCAGACTGCAGCATGGGCCTAACTGGAGACCACAGGGGAAACTTAGTGGCTGGAAGGTCTTGGGAAGTAAAAATGGGCAGGACATCAAGTCTGAGTGAAAAAGGGACAATAGCTCTGCAGTCAGCAGAGCACTTCATCACTTCCAACTGCCCAAAGTAGCCAAATTTAGTCTGTGCAGTCACCCTCAGCCCTATCACTGACATTGAAACACTCGTGCTCCCAACATCATCATGCACTGTCCAGCACAGCACTCACTCCCACCATGACTCTGCACTTAGAGCAGAGAAAAGTGATTCTGCACCTGCACATTCCTGGAGAAAACATTTGAACAGTTCATGTCTCAATATAGTTTTAGAATTTGTTCCCAGGTTCATGCACTGTTTTATAGACTCTTAAAGTGATTTACTGACAAATGTGAAGGCTGCTTTATTCAGAGTGAACAGTTCAACACAACTTTACATTTTGCCATTTACTACAGAAATGATACAAAACCTCCAGATACCAGAGCAGGTAAGTAGAAAAATGAAGAACACCCAGACTTCTCTGGATTTGTTGATAAAACAAAAGAAACCCCCAAACCACCACAATTTCTGCCTTCTTCCCTCCTTTCTTCTGAGGGTTTTCCTTTCAAAGCAGCTATTACATTGCACATTTGTATGCCCTCACTTCCTCTATCCATTCAGTAATGAAACAGCCTCTGGATACTGTAGGGAATCAAAGGCTCCATGGAAGAGGCTCAACATCAACCTGAACTACAACCTTAAAAAAAAAAAAAATCCTGTTGATCAAGTAGAACATGAAATTATCCAAAATCCTACATCCTTCTTCCAAAGGTTCCTTCTCCACCTTCTGTCTCTCCTAAACCAGGATGTGTAATGGCACAGTGACAGTCACTTTTGCAGGACATGGCAGCCTCCAGGTTCAGGACTAATCACTGAGCTCCAGGTCATACTCAGGATAGAGCTGTTTTGTAGTGACCCCTCGGATAACAGCTAGGAAATAAACACACAGCATTGCTTTCATTAAACAAAGATCAGGGGAGTCAGAAACGTGGTGTTTTCTTTCCCTAATTATCCCATAGCACATCCTATAGCCAAGAAACCCAAGGTTTTGCAGCTGTGCCTCCTGCTTACCCAAACACTTATTTTAAAGTGAAGAATCTGTAACACAAGCTTTGTCTCCATGGTAGCAGCTTCTTTCTGTATGAAAACACTGACTAAAAAGGTCTTGAACAGCTTTCCCTTTCTTACCTAGCTTGCCCAGGAGCATCTGCCCAGCATCTTTGATTTCATTGTACTCATGGAGCAGAGAGATGTGCTTGTCCAGTTCCTCCAGGCTGTAGCCCCTGTAAAATAACAGCAGGAAGGTCACAAATGACACAGAGGGACTGGGATTTCCTGCTGCTATGGGAGATACCCAAGCCTGGCACCTCAAAAGCAGAGACTGAACACAGCAAAGTGCAGTTCCTGCAAGTCCTAAACATGAAAGATCTACACAAGCTCAAGAAAGCCAATGCACCCAAGTTCTCAGAATCAGGTAGAAACAAGAGTAGGCTTTGGTGAATTCCTTTGATATGTATCTCTAATCTGTATATAGGGAAAAAATAAGAACTGTAGAATCATTTAGGATGGAAAAGACCCCCAAGAGCATCAAGTCCAACCTTTGGCTAAGCACCACCATATTAACTAAACCACAGCACTGAGTGCCATACCAAGTAATCTCCTGAACACCTCCAGGGACCGTGACTCCATCACCTCCCTGGCCAGCCCAATCCAATGTTTAAGCAAAGAAATTCCTCCTGATGTCCAACCTGAAGTTCCCCTGGCATAGCCTGAGGTAATTTCCTCTTGTTCTTGCTAGGTTTGTTTATCCTTGAGGATAAATGAAAAAGAGTTCTGGAACAGCCTTTGTTGTTCTACCATTTCCATCCTATGCACCACATTCACCTTAGAAAATATCAGTCTTTCACAACAAGTAACAAGTGGCTAAAATTATCTGTTCCCAGTAAACACATAATTACCTCAGGAACACCCAGGCTAAAACAAAAATCCTCTTATGCAAGCTCCCAGTAAAACTTGTTTTGCTTTACCACCCGAAGTGGAAAGAATTCCCTCTTGTCTCTAACAAGTCCCATCACTTACAACCCTGTAACCAACATTGCACCATACCAACAACAGCACCATACAAGGTCAGCTCTCAGCTCCAATTCCTGGATCGCCTTTTATTTTAAAAACAAAAATAATTAAGGCATCAAGTAAACACTGAGCTTGCCAAGGACGTACTCTGACAATAATTGTGCAATTTCCTGGTCTAGAGCAAGGTCTTTCTGTTTCAGCTCTTTGATTTCACACCGCAGGGCTTCTTCGCTGGCTCCATTAGGCTGGAAGGACTTTGGAGATGGGATCTGTAGGACACAGAAGACACGTAGCAGGAACCCAGCTCTGGGTAAGATGTTACAATGCTGGAGCACTAATGTGAAAATAGCGTGTATGTCACTCGATAAAACAGGAGAAAAGGGAAAAAATATACCCAGGGTGCGGGGGGGGGTTTAACAAAAAATGTGCATCAGTGTACATAACACTAACGTGCTCCATACCACATCTAACCACGCTTTCGAGAGCTACGCTGTAAAGTGAAAATAAATAATTAAAAATCACAATGCGCCTTTTAGGAGAAACTCCCAGCACGACACAGCGCAGACTGCGGTGCGGGCGCTAACCCGGGGAGCCCTCAAGGGAAAGCGCTCCCCACCGGGCGGGGCTGAGCCCGCGCAGCACTCACCGGGGCCCGGAATCCGGCCGTGCCGCCCCGCCCGCCGCCGGCCCTGGCAAGGAGGAGGGCGCCGCGTCAGGGGCCGGCGCCGCCACCGCCGCGGCGGGGACGCGGCCCGAGAGGGGAGGGGCAGCGGGGAACGGCTCCTACCTCCTGGGCAGGGCCCGCGGCGGCGGGCGGCGGGCCGGGCCCCGCTCGGCCAGGGCGGAGGGTCCCGCTGGGAGCTCCGAGCTCCCGCCACGCCGCAGAGAGGGAGGGCCCCGCCGCAGGGCACGCCGGGAGTTGTAGTCTCCCTGCCACAGAGCGCGCCGGGAGTTGTAGTTCTGCCACCACCACCACAGAGAACGCCGGGAGTTGTAGTCCCCTGCCGGGCCCAACCGTGGCGGGGCTGCAGGTGACATTGGGTGTGGCAGGACACAATTATCCCCCGAGGGCCGCAGCCCAGGTAGTGACATTTGGTGCTTCAGAGACATCTCTGCACCGCGCCTCAGCTGGGACAGGGGCTCAGGGAATTTCGGGGTCACTCACACAGAATCATTGAATCAATCTGGTTCGAAAAGACCTCTAGTTCGAAAAATCACTCCTGTGATGGAACACCACCATGCCAACCAGACCACGGCACTGGGTGCCATGTCCAGTGTTTACCCTTAAGTACCCCTGCAATGTTGTTTTCGCAAGGTGAGCACTGCCCACGCCTCCCCCTTGCCCTTGTGTCCCACCGGGCCCCGCAGTTCCCTCCGAGTCCCGCACAGAGGCTCGGACAGCGCTGGAGGCCCCGTCCCGCCGCAGGGAGCCGTGTCCCTGTGAGCGCCGTCTCCGAGCCGGAGCTGCCCGAGCCTCAGCTGGAAGGTCAAAGGATTTGGGATCACAGAGAGCGACCCTGCCGCCTGCACTGCCTACCAAGGGCGGGACAGCGAGGGGAGCCGGGCTGGCCCCTCCTGACATTTGCTCTGGGCTGTCGGGTCACTACAGCAGCGGGACAGAGCCCGGTGTCACACGGGGACCGGCGTGTCCCGGCGGCGCTGGGGTGTCCCGCTCTGACCCCCCGGGGACTCCCGGGGCCGGGCTGTCCCGCTGTGTCCCGGCGCCGGGCTGTCCCGGCAGGGCCGAGGTGTCCCGCTGTGTCCCGGGGCCGGGCTGTCCCGCGGCCGGGCGATCCCGCTGTGTTCCCCCGGGCTGTCCCGCGGCCGGGCTGTCCCGCTGCGTTCCCCCGGGAGTCCCGGGGCGGAGCGGGGCCGGGCGGGGGCGGAGCCGCCGCCGCTCCCGGCGGGCTGACGTGGCCCGGGCGCGGGGCGGACATGGCGGACGGCAGCAGGCAGAGCCGGTTGGCCGCGGCCAAGAAGAAGGTGAGGGGCCGGCGGTCCGGGACACGCCGTGAGGGAGCGGGGGCGGCCGCGCACCGCGAGCCCCGCGCGGGCCGGGCCCCGGCCGGGCCG